>PVJX010012812.1:0-18933 GCA_004027295.1 Dolichotis patagonum | reverse complement strand
TTTTCAGTTTTATTTTGCTTGAACTCTCAGCAGTATTTTGTACTTGTGGACTGTTTTTTCCTTCCTTGACTTCTGGGATAATTCTTTCCTTTGAATTCTTTCTCCTCTTTCATTTTCATAGTAATTCCTTTTCAACATGTTATCTTTTGTCTGTATTTTATGTTAGTCTTCCTTAAGGTTCTGTTCTTCACCCATTGTTTTACAGTTTCAATCATTCTGCATTCTTTCTCTCCTCTAAATTGAGACCTCTAATATAATTCCAGGTGTTACTTCTGAGCTCGGAACTTGTATATCCCACTGTGTATGGATAATATCTTATCTCCATCACTTCACATTTGCAATGACCCGAGTGAATTTGTCAGTTAGCTGCAACTTGCTTTTCTACTTTCTTCCTGTAATAAGAGGCATTGCCATTGACTAATAGTTAAAACAAACTAGCATTATTTTCCACACCTTTCTTGGGTTTCTTCTTGGATTCAGTTCTGGTCTGTCCCCAATCTTAACACTTTTTAAGCATGTCAGTTAATAATTAACCTTGTCTCCACCATTCCAGCTTTGGTTGTCTTAGAGTTGGTCTTGCTCTACCTTAGCAGCATTCTCACCAGCTTTTCCTCTTCCAGTCATCTCTCCAGTTCAGATTATTGCTAAGAATGATCATATTAAGAAATGATTAAGGACATAGGCTCAAAGACCAGGCCTTGTGGATTTATGTGCTATGTTGATACTACTTGCTTTACAACCTTAGATAATGTGCTTAAACTTTTTTTTGCCACATTTCCTTCTACAACATAGGAATAATAGAGTGCTTATCTCATGACAAAGTTGTGAGGGTTTAATGAGTTAATATAAATCGGCACTATCTAATAGAATTTTGTGCAGTGATAGAAGTGCAGTGGTACCTCAGTTCAAAAACTTGATTTTTTTACACACTTCTGGTTGCAGACTGAGTTGGATGAGAACCACATCAAATTCAGTGGTTAGGTTCAGTGTTGACCTTATGGGGAAATAAGATTTAGCTCTTGTCCAGTTTGGTTTGCAGCCAGAATTGTAGAGGGAATTGTGTTTGTAAACCACACTAACACTGTACCCTGTATCAGTCATCACCTCTGTGGTGGTCATAGCCAAAAGATAACTGTTGAGCTCTTGAGATGTGGTTACTTGACTGAAGAATTGCATTTTGAGTTTTGTCTTTTTTTTTTAAGACAGGGTTTAACTATGCAGTTCAGACCTTAACTCACTTTATAACCCAAGCTGGCTTCAGAGTTGCAGCAGTCCTCCTGCCTTAGCCTCCAGAATTCTGGGATTACAGGCATGTACCACCATGCCTGGCCTGCACTTTCAATTTTAATTGTAATTAAATTGAAGTAGCCACATACAGCCAGTTGGTCCTGTATTAGACAGTGTAGTATGTATAAAATCCTTAGAATAGTGAAAAGGAGCCGTATAAACATTTTCCATTACACTATTTCCAAAATTAAACTTAATTCCTCTGATTAAAATCTTTCAGTGCCACATTCTATAATATAGTATATATGATTTGTGGCCATCTTTCTGAGTTGCTCCAAACTTATACTGCTTTTTCATATGCCATCTGTGTATAGCAGTAGTATTGTCTGGAGAATTGCTTGAAATGGAAATTTTGTTTTTGTTCTGTTTTGAGACAATCTCCCAGTATAGTCCAGGCTGGCCCTGAGCTCACTTGTAGCCCAGGCTGACCTTGAGTTTGCGATCCTCCTGCCTCAGCCTCCCCTCCCTAGGATTACAGTAGTGCACCGCCATTTATGACTGAAATACAAATTTCTTGTTTTTTTTTTTTTTTCTTGCAATGTAAATTCTTGAGCAGAGTTTCACTCTACTCATTCAGAAGGTAGGATTGGCACCTTGTAGGCTATGTGTATTCTTAGGTTTGAGGACTTCTCTGCTCTATGTTAGACTCTTTGTAGTCCCTTAGATTTACCTTGCTTTTTTTTTTCCTGTATTTTTTTTCTGTCTGGAATAATTATCACTTCTCTCTTTATTAGCTATTGTTGAACCCTGCAGACTTAGTTCAGTCACGTCCTTGCATTCCAGTCTCTCACTGTCATTCACCCTGCTCCCTGACTGACTTAGCTCTCTTCATGCTCCTGGTAGCCTGCACATACTTCCATCATGGCCCTTTTTACATTTGTTACAGCCTATGTCTAGATGTCCTCCCAAAGCCTCATGTTGTCATAGGTGGGGCTTTTCAAAGGTGACTGGATCTAGAGTGTGTGATTGATGCATGCAGTGCTGAGGTTAAGGGCGCTAGTAGTAGGTGATTACCAAATCAGTCCACTGATTAGTTTGGCACAGTCCTAGGCCTGGTAGTCTAGGTACAATGTAAGGGACCAAAAGAAGCTTGTCTTGCCCTTTCTCGGTGCCTTGCTACCTTCTGCCCTCCATGAACTATTTCTCTGTTACGCCACTCTGCCTTGCAGCCAGCCAATTGTGGACTGAAACCTCTACAAACTGAGATAAATAGATCTTTCTTCCCTTAACTTGTGGGTGTTTGGTATTTTGTCTCAGCAATGAGAGAAAAGTAACTAAGACAGCCTTATATTAATGTTTTTAACCTATTGCCTATTAGTGAATTTAGGATCTTGTTTTTCATCTCTGTATTCCCATCTATCTAGCACCATGTCTGGTTGCTTTACAGATATTTATTGTACACCTTCCAGTTGCCAGAACAATGATTTTGTCCTGAGTAAAGGAACTGCAGTCTTTGTAATTAACACACACAATGATACAGTAGTCTGTTGGGCTGCAGCAGTACTGTGTGAATGCAGAGGACGGACGGGGTGGGCCAGAGAAGCCTTAGAGGAAGTCACATTGAGAGGTTAGTGAAATGGGGAAGCAGATGGGTGTGGTGGGAAAGAGTGGTTCCTGCAGAGGGAACAGCATGTACAAAGGCCTAGAAGCAAAACATTGTAGGCACATAGTAAATGTATAATGGGATGTGAATTTTTAAAAATTGTACATCTAACTTGTATCTCAGTTTTCACCCTCCCCATCAAACACTGCATTTTATATGCTTTATATTTTTAAAGTAGGTTTTATCCTTGATATCACGCTTTCTTTGAGTTGATGGTTGAGGTGTGATAGGGTAACCAGCAGGATACAATTTATTTATTTTACTTTTTAAAGCAGAAAAAATGACTAGTTTTTTTCTGAAAATTATTCATCAGGACAAAGAACACATTTTTCTCATTGTATAAGACCAGACCAAGATTTGAAACAAACATCTTTAAACTTAGAACACTGAAAAAGCATGTCATTTCAGAAAGCTGACAGACAACCAGCATGTCAACCACAACTGTCGCTCTGTAGCCCCAGTCGGTGTTACTGCTGCCATTTCTTTTATTAACCCTCCTGCAAGAGTAAAAAGGCAAAAGTAATGTTCAGTGCAAGTGCCAACTATTAGTTCGTTGTTAACACCAGCTTTTGGGTGTTTGGTGTATTGTGTATGTAATGTTCAGTAAAAACTTACCTTTTACTTTCTTTGACTGCTTTATATGTGGATTGGCTTCATTATTTGTGAACTTTGAGAAAAAAGACTGATACAAATCTAGTTTTGTTTCTGATGACAGCTAAGTGGAAGAAACCCAGAGGAGAATGAAGTAGGAAATAAATCATTTCCCCTAAAACTTCATGTGGGTGGTAATGTCATGTTTCTGAAGTATTTTAATTATAAAGAATTTTGCTTTCACATGTATTTACTTTGCTATAATACTTTCAAATAAGGTAGGTGTTACAGGTTTGTATTTAAATGTCCCTCCAAAGCCTCATATGCTTTTAGATAGGGGGCTCCTACGGGAGGTGATGGCACCATGGGCGTGTGATTCTCATTATGGATTAGTCCTCTGATGGGATTCTAGCTGAACATGGTGTGGGAGGTGAAGCCTGGTTGGAGGAGGTGCATCCCTCAGCCTCTCATCAGTCTCTGCTGCTTATCTGCTATGTTGTAAGCAAGCCTCTTCTGCCATGCTATCTTGCCTTGGATCCAGCATACTGTGGACTGAAACCTCTACAAATTGTGTGCCAAAGTAACTTCTCCTGCTTTACTTGTGCATGTGAGGTGCGTCACAGTGACAAGAAAGTGATTAAGAAAGTAGATAAATCCAGATGCTGTGATGACTGAGTTTTACATACATAGAATTAAACAATTAAGGGAGTAAATGGATCTAGAGCAGGTCCTTCAAGTCCAGTATTTCATTAGCCATGTCAGGCTGCCTCTTGAGAATGACTGTAGTTTATGAAAATGACTAGCATCTAAAAAAGTATATCTTTAGCATACATCTGTTAAATTATTTATCAAATCATATATGTTATTAATCTTTGTGTGCAGCTCCTGGCACTTTATCAGATGATCAGAACTGTTTTTCAAATTGAAATTGTCAGGTTTAAATTTCTAATGATAGTAAATTAATTTTTTTAAAAAAATCACTTAAATTACTGAGAGTGGTGGTGCACACCTATAATCCCAGCACTAGGGAAATGGAGGCAGGAGGATTGCTGAGTTAAAGGCCAATTTGGGCTACAAAGTGAATTTGAGGCCAGCCTGAACTGCAGGGTAAAACCATCTATATATAGATGTATATGTATGTATACACACATATACATATACATATACATATATACACATATATATACACACATATATAAATATGTGTATATATATGTATAGATAAAGGTATATATGATTTTACTATATATATATATATATATATATATATATATATATATATATACATACATACTGTTTTAATAAATTAGGAGCTGGACAGTTTATCCCCTCAGATTTTATAGCCTCCACAGGTTAGAGGGAGAAGGAACTTCAGATGTGTTCTAGCAATGTTTGAAAGCTTAACTGTGAAAGTACCATTTCCTACTTCTTCAAGGTAATGTTCATTGTTATCCATGTTGTACTTTCAAAAGTTAAAGATATTCTTAATAGATAATGTGTTCATCAGTATATGAAATTTTAAAGAATTTTCCATGAAGAACACTGTTCCTGTCCCTAGCTGCCTGGTTCTCTTGAGAGATAGCTAGTGAGTTTCTTTTGTACCTTTTATGTAAGAATATTCCATGACGGGTGTGGTAGTGCACACTTGTAATCCCAGATCAGGAGATTGAGATAGGAAGATCATCTTGAGTTTGAGGCCAGCCTGGGCTATTAAAGTGAGTTCAAAGCCAGCCTAAATTGCATAGTGAGACCCTGTCTCAAAAAACCAAAAAAAAAGAATATTCCAGATTTGTACTTAAAAGCTTGGTGGCATTGTAGCATAATTTGTGTAACTAGTTCCATTTTAAAGGACACTTGTACACCGGGCATAGATGGTGCACACCTGTAATCCCAGCACTCGGCATGCTGCTGAGGCAAGAGGATTGCTGCATGTTTGAGACCAGTCTGTGCTACAAAATAAGTTCAAGGCCAGCCTGAATTGCCTAGTGAAACTCTGTCTCAGAAAGACCAAAAAAAAAAAAAAAAAAAGCATTTGTTTACAAATGTTTTCTTTTTTTGGTATGAGAAATCAAACATAGGACCTCACACTTGCCAGGCAGGCACTCTGCCACTGAACTAAATCCCTGGCTCTGTTTACAAATCTCTTATGCTTACAGACAGTGCTTCATTAAGTACTAAAATGGTACGTCATGTCACTTATAAGTCCCTAGAAGTAGAGCTACCCAGGAAATGTCATGGTAACTTTGATAATTCTCAGTATCTGTCCAAAGAAATTCCTCAGTAGTAGGTGAAAGTACCTGTTTGCTTACAGCTTTAACCACACACTCAACTTTTTGGTCTTGAGCAATCTCATGTACTTTACTTTACTTTTTTTGGAGGGGGGTACTAGGGATTGAACCCAGGACCTTTATGCTGAGTTAGATCCCTACCCCTTTTTAATTTAAATCAGGGTCTTGTTAAGCTGCCCAGGCAGGCCTCCAATTTGCTGTCTTCCTGCCTCAGTTTTCAAAATGCTGGGGTTATGGGTATGTAGTCCTATGTCCTGCTAAACCTTATATATTTTTCACTGTATTTTTTTAGTCTTATTAGAGTTTGTTCTCCTAGCTTACTGACCAGACAACTCCTGATCTGTTTGTACTACTAGAGTGTTCTTTATATGATCATTTAATGTGATGTTCTTTTTATTTTTTATTTTTTGATACTGGGAATTGAACTCATGACCTTGTGCTTGCCAGGCAGGCGCTGTGCTGCTGAGCCATATCCCTGGCCCTTAATGTGATGTCCTTATATACAATCAGAATTTTTTTTTTTTTTTTTTTTTGCTGTTCGTGTAGAAATGTCTTTTTGCCAATCAGAAATTTGCTAGATTTTTTCTTTTTTCAACTGTAATGTTACTGTATAAATGTCTTTTGCTGGGTCACATGTGAGCAATGATCTGTGCTGATAGATTTTTGTGTTGTAAGAGCTCTTACTGGAATAAAAGTGGACCTATTGCTTTTCTACTGATGTCAGAGAAATCCTGTTTAATATGCAGTGTTTGTGGCTTTTGAGGGCACATTATGTAGTCCTTGTATTTGAATACCTGTATAATTTTGAACAGGTACTACATTTGCATCACAGCAACCCTATAAGAAAGAGTGCAGTAAAGCCTCAGGTAGGTCAAGTGGTTTACCGAAAGTTATTTGACTATTAGAATGTAGAGGCCAGTACAATTGACAGGAGGTGGAAAATTTGCAAATTCAGAGTTCAGATAAACTGAAATTCTATTAAATTAGTGTAGTTGTTTAAATAAGGAATGATTATAACACTAATTCTGATAAGTTTACGGCTATATACTTACTTGATTTTAAAATCACCTAATTCTCTGAGCTTTAGCTCATTTTCTGTAAAAGAGGGTTAGTAATAATATTTAAATTACCAAATTCATAAAGTAGTTACCTATTTATTTATTTATTTATTTGCCCCCCCCCCCTTTTTTTGAGACAGGGTCTCACTGTATAGTTTAGGCTGCCCCTGAATGCAGGGTGGCTTTGAACTTGGTGTCAGTCCTCCAGGCTCAGTCTCCCAAGTGCGTGCATCACTGTGCCTGGCTAGTAGCAGCCTTTTTAAAGATTGCTTTTAGCCTGAGCAAGGCATAGCTGTAGTGGATTTTTTAGCCTTTACTTTCAAAATAGCAGGAAGTATTGACTCTCCTTTCAACACTAAAATGAAACAAAAAACCAGTTTATCCACAAAATTTTACTGTCATATTTTGAAGACTGCAGTATTTGAAATTTTCATGAACAGATATAAATTTTAACAAGATATAGAAATAAATATCCACATAGTTTAAAACATTTCTCTTGTTTGATTTTATTATATCCAATGGCATGGGCAGCTATTTCAAAGATAACAAGATACATTTGGTAACTATTTTGGGTTTACTGTTATCTTGTTTTGAAGTCCTTTATTGCATTCATCTTTTTTTTTGTTGTTGTTGTTGATTGTATTCTGTTTTGTTTGTTTTTTACACCTCTGAAGGTATCTGCAGCTATTTTGAAGACAAGAGGCATTATGGTATAACCATTGTTGATTTCCTATTGTTTTGAAGTCCTGTGTCACTTACACTGGTTTGTTTTGATTGGCTTTATTCTGTTTTGTTTTGCTTGGTTTTATTCTCTTTAAAATAAAAATAATAAAAAGCATTTCTCGTATGCTGTAATTATTTAAATTAGGGTGGATATTCTGTGGTCCTATTCCTTTGGAACTGCTTGAACAATTCTCCTTTGCACCAATTTGGCCATATGTTTTGTATTCGGAGGTAACATTGTCTCTGTGTTTCTCTAATAGAATAAAACCAAAAACTTCATAGAAGCAAGCTGAATTGCCTTTATTAAAATTGTCAACATAGGTCTCCATTGTTGTTTCATGAAGCTCAAGAATAAAGTAAGGACAAAGTTGTAGAACTTTCTTCCTGAATGCAGAGTGCCCTGGCTCATATTAGGAATCAAGTTAATGAATTTAGCATAATTAAACATCATGTTGTATAGTGCTGCTTCTCAAACTGTCATATGAGGATCTTGTTAAAATGCAGTTGCAAGTCTTTGGTGAAGTTTTGCATTTCTAAAAAGTTGTCAAACTGTTACATGAAACAAATGTATGATAAATTTCTATGTATGATAAATTTCCAAATCTCTTTTTCATTCTTCACTAGTTATCTTTTTTGTGGAGTAGGGGAGGGAGAGTTACTGTGTATTGAACCCAGGGCCTTCTTACTGAGCTATATTCCTAACCCTTTTAGCAATTTTTTTATTTTGAGATCTTAAGTCACTAGATTTACTAGACTGGGCTTAAACTTTTAATCTTTCTGCTTCAGCCTCCCAGTGTGCTGGGGTCACAGACTTCAGACCGGTTACGTTAAATCCTGTGCTTATTTTTCCAGACTCATAAAATTATATGACTATTTTTAGACATTTTTTCAGTAGATTTCTGTTGGGGTAGATAGAGCTTTGACTGAATAGATTATCGGTCTAAAACTGTTGTTAACAAGCTTTTTTTTTTGTAGCTGAAGGACCAGATTATAAATATTTTTGGCTTTTAGGGCCATATTCCTGTGAGATTTACAAAATGGGTGGTGGCTAGATTTGGGCTGCAGATCTAGTTGCAGATACCTGCTCTAGAACAGCAGGGTGTTGCACTCAGTTGTCAGGTATATTGAATGTAATTTAAAATAAAGTAAGGAGTAAGTTAGTTGAAAAATTAAGGTGGTACCTCTATAATAACAATACTAATTCATTTACTTTTGAATATGCTGTCTTGGAACATGAGTTGTTTATAGGGGTACTTGAGGATACGTGCTACTGGGAAGGAAACAGCTAACATCTATAGAATTTTAGTTAATGCACCTAAAAACTGTACAGATGTTTATTTTTCCCTTTTATTAGATGGGAGAAAGAGGCTGTGATAGGTGGGAAGAGTTAGGGAATCTCCATATGGGTATGCAATGAAGAGTTTCTGTTAAGTTGCCTTTTCTAGACAATAGTGAAAAATACGAAGTTTCCAGACCAGATGAGGCCATCCCTAGGTATTGTTATCAGTTACTATCTTTTAGGACTGGGAACAGAATTGGGGCTGTGAATTTGCTTTCTGTTTTTACCACTTAACTCACTGAATGAATTTTAAGTATTAATCTCTCTGTCCTCAGGTTCTGCATAGGATAGTGATTCTGCACTTCAGGGCTCACAAGTATTTTGGGTAGCACATGACATAGCAGTAGTGAATGTTACTTTATTCTTTTTCTGACCTGCCCACACAGCAGGTTATTATTGTACTAAAGGAGACTGAGGAGACAAAAATTCCTGGCGCATAAAATCTTAAGATTTTCTTGGAAGTATAAAAAAAAAAAACAGGAATACTTTTAAAAATACTATCTCAAATAGGTTAAAAACATCATTTAGTTATAAAACTAATTCTTAGGACTTCTTTAAATTCAAACCCTTATTAAAATAATCTGAAAGATTTAGAGTTTTTCATAGTGCAGTCCTCATTGGACCTTATTTTATGGATACTACTATTTTTTTTCTTTTTGAGACAAGGTCTCACCATGCAGTTCAGGCTGACCTTCAACTCACTTTGTAGCCCAGGCTGGTCTCAAACTCACAGCAATACCTGTGCCTCAGCCTCCCAAGTGCAAGGATTATAGGCATATGCCACCATGCTCGGCTTTTTTTTTTTCTTTCTTTGAGACAGTGTTTCACTGTGCAGTTCAGGCTGGCTATGAACTCACCTTGTAGCCCTGGGTAGCCTGGAATAGGCAGTGATCCTTTTGCCTCAGCTTCTCAAGTACTGAGGTTACACGTGTGTGACAGCACATCTGGCCAGATACTACAGTTTGACTTTTGTATTTATAAGCATTTACCTCTTTGTGTCTTATTCCCCACCCCATAAGGCTTTCCTGTGCTGTACCACAGAGCACACTCCCAGCACATTTGTTTGCAGAGGTGTCAAAGTACTTAGTGTACCATATGTAGTTCATGCTGGTGTTTCAGTTCATTTGTGTGTGTGTGTGTGTGTTATACATATATATGTATGTATATGTCTGTTACTGTCTATAATATATATGTATGTCTGTTATTGTAAAAAAGATTGTTAGAATATGTACACTTACTGTAAGAGAAAGGCATAATCTTTGATTAATGTGCTCATTTTAAATTCTAATTTTAAAACAAATAAAATAGAATGCATTTCTCAGATTGCTTTCTTGGCACCTAGTTTCTGAGTATGTATTCAGAGAACAGTAAGCCTAGCAAACAGTGTATAGTTAGAGTTCACGTGTAAGTTCATTAGAGGATTTGTGGAATTCCTGTTTCACTTTGCTAACTGGTTTGCTTAAGGGAAGACAACCTCCCTTCTCTCCCTCTTACCTCCTTTAAGACTTGTTTAAGAAGCATTGCTGTTCAGCTTTTACCTGGGCCCTAATGTTCTTTTGGAATTTGGCTTTTTGGTGGTTTAATGGGAGTGTTTGCACTTACCTGCATTTGCAGTACAATATCTGTGGGAATTACTTAAAGAGGAAAAAGGATCATTCTATTTCAGTTGGAAAGGCTTGTTTTATAATTCTGTGTGAACTCCGACTTGTTGGCTGTTGTGGATAATTGGACGATAGGATATCACAGAAGAGAGATTACTGTTGTTTACTCATCTAAAAACTGTGCCTTGGAATAGATAAATTGATCTTCAACTAAATTGTGGCATTGAAAGGGCCAGAAAGATAGTTAAGTCAGGAGCGGTTTCAATCACCTTATATATAGTCCAAGCTCTGTGGGAGGCTAAAGCAGGAGAATCACAGCTCAGCCTTGGCAATTTTAGCAAAACAAAAACGAAAACAGGCCCAGAATCCAGCTTATTTTGAAAGCTGTAGGTTGATTACCCATCTTGGAAAAAAAGATAGTTAATACAAAATTATGATTGAATCAAAATGATTCTAAAAAAAAATTCAGATGAAGAAAATGGCCCTTGAACATGCATATTTGTTTTGCTTAGTCTTTTTAAAATTCCCTTGTTTTTCTGCTGGAAGATAGACTAGCACATATACCAAGAGTTGAAATGTGTCTCTAAGATAGTACAGGAGGCTGTGGTTTGCTACTGAAAGCTTTCCAGGTTCACAGATTTGTAAGCACCTGGAAGGTGAAATGTTTGTGCCTCATACATCCTTGCATTTCCTGGAGGCACATACTGTTTTAGGAGTGATAGCAGTTTCTTTTCTGCAGGTAAGGCAAGAAAGACTTTGTATATTCATTTATAGAGTACCTTCTCTGTCTGTGACAGCACTTGAGATTTGCCTTTGAAGCTGCCAGAACATCTGGAAAGTAGCTTGTGCAGTTACTTCTGATTGGTCTGCCCTCCTGGCTTCCTTGGAATCTGGATATAGATCATAGACCTGTTTACTGTAGCATAGATGGCCAGCTTGGGAGTGAGGATTTCTTTTAACCCAGAGGAACATGAGTCCCTGACCTTGACCTTATTGGAGAGGTTACTACTGGGTTTTGGGGCATGTTTGAGAAAACACTGTGAGAGCACCTCTGCTTGTGACGTGTTAGCCCTTGATGTTAGCTAGCTGTGGTGTTCTCCTCTCTGGCTGCATACCTTTCTTTATGCACCCTTATCCCATTTGAAAGAGTTTCTAGAGATGAAGGAGGAGCTGTCAGTTATGAACAGTGGATCCTCTGCTAATTAGAGATCTTAACCTGTAGTCTAACCTAACCTAACCTAACTTAACCCTGAAACTGTAACTAAACTTAATAACTGCATGCTCCAAAGTGTATTACTGGATTATACACTGTTCCAGCTTCTGCTTCAGTTCCATCTCCCATGTTATAACATTGCTTTTAGTAATTGAGTAAAACGCCTGGATTTCTTTTTTAAAAAACCTTCCAGGGGCCAGGGATTTAGCTTGCCTGGTAAGTACAAGGTCATGAGTTCGATCCCTGGTACCTAAATAAATAAATAAACAAGTAAAATAAATTTGAACTGTCACCTCCACCTTTATTACATATATACATATATATGTATATACATATGCCAGTCTGCTACTGTCCCTGCCTCAGTTCATCCTTTTCCGCTTTCTTATATTCATTCCTCTTTTGTCCCCTCAGACTATCCATGACACATTACTGTGACTACTACCTACCCCAATTGATCATGTAATAGATTGAAGGTGTTGTTTGTTTAATTATATATACATACTTAAAAACTGGTAGCCTGAGAGACATTTTTCTGTGTATGTTTTAAAATAGAGTGTAGCCTCAAGCCTTAATCAACAAATGTAGTTCATTTCACTGTTACGTTGCTTTTTAATTGATCTTTTAGTGTAGTTTTGTCCCAGATAGCTAAGGCATGGGTGTATGTGATTGTAGATGGCCCATAATGCTGAGTATAGAATTATGATAGAGATTGCTTTGTTTTTTATGTATATGAGACTGTTTGGTGGGAAAATAACAGAGTATAATGGTATACTGACACTTTTTCTAACTCATTACATTTAGTGTACTAGCAGATTCTTTTGGCCCTTTGAACAGGATTTGACCAATTACAATCCTCAGACCAAATTGTCTCTACCTTTTTTTTTAAACAATTCATGAACTAAGAATATTTTTTTCATTTTTAGAGATCAGAAAAAACCAAAATAATAACATTTCATATGCATGAAACTTACATAATTCAAATTTCAGTGTCCATAAAGGAACAGTTTACTGGGGCACACCAGTCCTTGGCTTCTTTAATGCTACAGTAACAGAGTTTATTAATTGCTACATAGATTCTGTGATCTGCAGAACATATAGTTTACTTCTTGGTCCTTTCGGAAGTACAGTAGTTTGCCAAATTGTGCTTTACTGTATACACAGAATCCATCCAGTTCTTACTTCCTCTGTTGCTATTGTCTGATTTAAACTTCTTGAGTGAACCATTGGTATTGCCTCCTAATTGATCTCCTTGCTTCTGTCCTCCTCTTAACCTACAGAGACAGTGGAGTTACATTTTTATTTTGTTGTTTTGGTTTTATTTTATTTTTTGTTTTTTTGAGACAGGGTCTCACTATGTAGTTCAGACTGGCTTTGAACTCATTGTGTAGCCCAGGTTGGCCTTAAACTCACAGTGATTCTCCTGCCTCAGCCTCCCAAATGCTGGGATTACAGTTGTATACCACTATGCTCAGCTGGGGTTTTATTTTTAAAAGTTGAACTAGATCTTGTTACTTCTTGCCTAAAACCATTTAGTAGTTTCCTATCTTGCTGGTATTAAGTGTGAAAACCTAAAGGGTTTATAAATGGCCACTG
The DNA here is from genome assembly GCA_004027295.1 of Dolichotis patagonum. Classification (NCBI taxonomy): domain Eukaryota; kingdom Metazoa; phylum Chordata; class Mammalia; order Rodentia; family Caviidae; genus Dolichotis; species Dolichotis patagonum. The sequence continues at coordinate 5,637 of PVJX010012812.1, read as the reverse complement.
GCAACTTTTTCTGTTACATTGCTCTCTGTAGGTACCCAGCTTTGTTGTTTTAGAGTGAAATGAGACAGTGATACGAAAACAAATGTATGCTGCTATGTTATAAAAATGGTGGCAGGCTAGATTTATCCTGACACTTTTTCTAACTCATTACATCTAGTGTACTAGTAGTTTGCTAACTTCTGCCCAGGAGAATATAAAGTTCTCTCAGACTCCTTCCTTCTCACATTCACACACTTTGATCTTACCCCTTATTGTTTCTCCTTTCCTTTCCTAGTCTTCCACCCATACTGACTTCTGTAATTTTCATAGGTATGGATATATCCTGCCTCTGCAATTTGTGTTTATTATGCCTTGTACCAAGATCCCTTTCCCCAGGTAGTCAGTATTCCTTGAGTATCTGTTATGTAGCATCCTTAGTTCTTAGGATATATCAGTGATCAGTTACCTAAAATCCTATTCTTAATTATATTCATTTATATTCACACACACAGGGGAGTAACGTGTATAAATGTGTGTGAATATAAATGTGTGAATATAAATGAATGTAGGTAATTATAAAAAAGTCATAAATAAATGATGCAGTATTGTAAAAAAAATGGTACCAAATCATGCAGTGAAAAAAAGGACATATTACAAGGGATTGTGTATAAAGTGATACATGCAGAGTTTCAGAGGTGGCCAGAGTAAATACTTACACAGCTTGTATATCTCATCATCTGCCCAGACTCTACTGTATAAAATTGCAGTTCTGCCAACATACCTGAAACTTACTGCCATTTGCTGTGTTATTTTTGTCTAAAGTATTCTATGCCATCTAGTATCCTATATATATTTTTTTGTCTGTCTACCCACTAGAATATAAACTCCGAGGTTTTGTTTTTTAATGATCCCTGCTTTTTCCTCAGTATTGGGCACCTAGTGAGGGTTAAGTATTTATGAAACAAGTCAATCTAGGTGAATTGGTAATCCCTAGACTTTCTAGTGGTATTTATATTACACTTGGCACTGCCTGTGTTTGCTGCTGCTTGACAAGAAATATATTAGGTTATTAATAAAATTTGGAAGCAAAAGAAGTGTGTCGGCATCACAAAGTACTCTTCAAGGTGATTTTGTTCTGTTTAAATCAAATTGGTACTTAGCTATAGTTAGGAAGATAGCCATGAAAAAAAAGTAGTATTTGGAAGTGAGTGGATGGGAACAAGAATAAGAAAAACATACACTGTACTCTGAACATCCTGAATTGAACATCAGTGACCCAGACGTCCAACTTCTAAATAGTAATGGCCAAAGGCAGTCTCCCCAAGGTAGCTAACTAGCTCCCTCCACTGTCACTCCTCCCTTTCCAGATTCAAAATAAGTCTTTAAGTCTACTGATGGAGAGAGAGGTCGTCAGTAAGCTAGCCAGTCCTGGCTAAAGCTTGTTTTTATACAGCAGTTATGCCAGTTTTATGTTTTGAAGGATTGCAAAAGAAATCTAACAGACATATCCTGTAGATAGTGAATTTATTTGGTCTGCAAAATGTAAAACATTTACTATCTTACCCTCTACAGAAAAAAATTTTGCCAGATAGTTTCATGGTTGCTTCCACAGTGGGACTCTACTTCCTTGTCTTCATAAGTAATAGAACTTTAGAATTAGAACATGTGCTCTATCTCACTTTATATGTTGCAATATGACCTGAAAGATACATTAATTTATCAGTTTTGCAGCCTTTTAGGTTTAGATACTAACCCTGTAGCTCATTATTGTTTATTTACTTTGTATTTCACATCCGTAAATGAATGGGTAGTTCCTCTTCTGTGGTAAATTATTTTCTCCAAGCCTTAGTTTTTCTCACCTGTAACTCTTGAGACATTGACTCTGTAGGTTTCGTTAATGATTAGATGAAAGTATGCATATAAACTATGAGTGTATAATTTTTAATGCACATTGACAAATGCTGGGAAAGTATTAACTTGCTCAGAATGTGATTTGTGCATGGATTCATGTTTGCATTAATCAGTATTCCAGTTGTTGGGGTAAAATACTCAGACACCCACAATTTGAGGAGAGATTTATTTTGGCTCTGTTTTCAGAGGATTCTGTCCATGGTTGGTTGGCTCCAAGGCAGAGGGTAAGGGTGAACAGAGAGAGAAACAGAGAGAGAGAGAGTGAGTGAGTACAGGAAGGAGAATACACCCTCCAGGTCATGTCTCCAGGGACACAGCCCTTCCACCCAGTACCCACCTTTGAACATAGGCCACTTTTGAGGGACATGTTAGATCTGAACCATGACAGTGCTAGTTTAAAAGTTTACCTAGTCTGTGGCAGAGAGTTAAGTGTGTTAAGATATTGGGGAAGGCTTTGTGCTGTTCAAAAATCTCCCCTCCCACCCTCTGTTTAGATAAAATAGGATTACCAAATACCAAGGGCAGTTTTAAATGAAAGAATGTCACAGAAAAACTAACAACTTTGGTGAAGATAGAAGCAGATATAACATATCTGGTGTTTGAATGTTTATCAAATAAAGGAGTGGCTACTTATGTGTGTGCTTTTTTTTAAAAGTGAAAAATAGAACCACTTTCCTTTGTAATATTGCATATTTGTTAATAAATTTAGATACAGTAAAGTTTTTATGTGTAGTTTTATGAGGCTTGACAAATGCATAGTATTGTATAATTTACCTCTATAGTCAAGATACAACAGAGTTTCATGATTTATTTCCGAAGCTTCCTTCTTGCTGTTCTTTTGTGGTCTTTTGCTGTGCATCCTCACCAGCATTTACTATAGGCTAAAAACCCTTAATCTAAAAACCCAAAACCTGAGTTGTTTTGAAATCTGAAACATTTTGTGTGCTAGCATGACATAAGTAGAAAATTTTGCATCTCCTTTGACAGGTTGCAGTCAAAGTTCAAGCATACTACAAATATTTTATGAAATTACCTTTAGCCTGTGTGTATATGAAACACAAATGAACTTTGTGTGTACACTTGGATTCCATCTTCCAGATACCCCATTATATATAGACAGTTATTCCAAAATCTCAAACTGAAATTTGGTTAAGGGATATTCAACCTGTATTGTCATTTTATTTTATTTTAAAGAAGATGAAACAATAAAACCAATCAAAACAAACCAGTGTAAGAGCTACAGGACTTCAAAACAACAAAAATCAACAATAGTTACCATAATGCCTCTTGATGTTTTCAAAATAGCTGCAGCTAACTTTGGACATAATAAAAATCAAACAGAACCAAATAGAATACAAACAATAAAAACAAACAGTGAATGCAATAAAGGACTTCCAAACAAGCCTATAATCAATCCAAAATTGCTACCATAATACTTCTTGCTATCTTTTAAATAGCTGCTCCTGCCATCAGATTTGACATAAACAAAACAAAAGAAAATAAAGCCCAACAAAACAATGGAAACGATATAGGAGTTCAAAACAAGACCATAGGGAATCAACAATGGCTGCAAGAGGATCCCCCCAAGATGTCATATGCGTACCGCTGTCCTCTGAACCTGTGATCAGACCACTGGCCATAGACCTGCAATGTCAGTGAAACACCAAAACACCATAGGCATCCAATTTCACTTCACCTCAATAGCTATCATCACAGCCTGTGTTCCTCCAGATAAGCTGGTCACTTATGGTGGGGTGGGGGTGGGGGTTAGGAGTTGGTTGGTACTTCTTGTTTGCCAGCCCTACGTCCAGAGGGGCTGGGGTCTGTCTGTTCCAGTCCATCAGCAACCCACACATGGTGCAGGTTCCCAGACTGGCTTGCTTCCTGGGGTGGGTTTCTCTCTACCCCAGGTCTGTGAATGGCCTGTATTGTCATTTTAAAAAACCATTCTGATAGGTTGAGGTAGTATTCCATGGTGATTTTAGCTTGTATTTCCCTGTTGATTCATTATGTGAATATTTTTATATCTTATTGAGGTATCTGTTGAGGTAGTTTGCCCATTTTTTAATTGGGTTACTTTCTCCTTGTTGATTTTTTTTTTCTTTGACAACTTACTCTCCCCAGAGTTAGCCCTGGCTCCCAGGGAATTAGGAAGATGTGTGCTTTGGAAATACTTAATATGTTTCGCATTTTTGTGCTGTGAATTTGTTCCGTTTTCAGTTTCTACAAGGAGGTACATTGGACTCCAGTTTTCTTCTGGCCTTTGATAGATTTACAAAGTAAAGGAAATAAAAGCCTAAACTGAAAGCTTTGAGTAAAAGTAGTATTTTGTTAGTAACTATCACCAATCTGTGAGAAGTGATAGGGATGGAATTGGCTTCAGAGACCACTGGTCTGGAGGTTAGATTGTAGTAGTCTTTTCCTCCTCCCTTGTTCTAAGACCCCAAGTGAATGCTTGAAACCTTGGATAGTACTGAACCTTGATTGCACTGTTTTTTCTTGTACACACTTACTCATGGTAAAGCTTAGTTTTAGGCACACTAGAGAGTAGCAGCAATAATTAGTTATAAATAACAATTATAAAAATATAATAAAACATTTAAAACTTAGGACTTGTTTATTTCTGGAATTTTCCATGTACTGTTTTTGGGCTGCGTTTGATTGGGGTAAGTGAAACCCAGGAGGCAAAACCTGGGATAAAGTGGTCTGCTGTAGTGCTTGGATTTTTTCATCTCATCTCTGATGTCTCCGTGAACTGGTTACTTTCTCTCTTATCTCAGGCAGGATCATGGTTATAGGTGTCTTAGGACTTCTACTTTAGTGACCCCAGAGGAAGAAAGGATCCTCTTAGCAAACTTAGCTCAGAAAATCCCTGAGCAATGACTGTTGTGGACGTAGCCTGGAATTGCAAGCAGATCCCTAGAGTAGTCACGCTGATCTGTTTCAACACCTTAACTCCAAAATGAATGGGAACAGAACAAACTCTTCTCTCTCCTCTGGTAGTTTTCTGCTTCAGTAAATTCACCTCTTTATTAGAGCCAGTAAATAAAGAGGCCTCCTTGATTCCTCCGTGATTTCCTATATATAAGAAACATCCTCTTTTCCCCCATATTTGGGCCACCAGCCTTGCTGATTGTTTTGTAATGCACATGCCCTTTCCTGTGCATTCAATGTTTTGCTGCTGTAGACTTTGCAAGGCCAGCCTCTTCTCAGCCATCTATTAGCTGTTTGCTTCAATGTCACTTCCTCACTCCTTTCTTAAATGTAGCTTCTCTTCTTCTCCCATCTGTTTTTCAAACATCCTGTTTATTTGCTTCACAAAATTCCTTAAACAATGGAGTATTTCATCTGTACCTTTACCTGTATCAGTTAGGTTTTTATTGCTTTGGCCAAATACTTGAGGTAAACAACACAGAGAAGGATTTATTTTGGCTCATTTTGTGTCTGCTGGCTTCAAGGCTGAAAGAAAATGGTGGAAGATTGTGACTTAGGAAAACTGCACACCTTGTGGCAGCCAGGAAGCAGAGAGAGAAAGATCCAGTGAGGAAGAGGCCATGGACAAGATACAATTAGTTCCCAAGGTCATACCTCCATGACCCACTCCCTTGAATTAGGCCTTACTTCCTAAATTTCCATCATCTCCCAGTAATGCCATCAGTTCTTATTAGAGCACTTATGATAAAATCACTTTCTCAAAGCCCCACCTTTGACAAGGACTTTTGGGAACACATGTTAGATCTAAACTAT
>PVJX010012811.1:0-49271 GCA_004027295.1 Dolichotis patagonum | reverse complement strand
AAAAAAAAAGAAAAGAGTTAAGTGTCTTTGCTTTCAGAAGGTGACACAGGTCACACCAGGACTCTAAAATGGTCAAGATGAGATTATGCCTATATCAGTCTCCCAAGTTAGATGCAGCTACTATATATCACAAGTATATACTATTAAAAAAATAGATAAAAATATATATGTACATCTCGCTTCACCAAAAAAGTAAATAAGTAAATACATAAAGTAGGATATACCAGGGAATTAATAGAAGAGTAGAAGAAAATAGCACGTGATTTATAGATGATAAGCCTGGTGTATTATACTATTAGCTTATTTTCTTTATATATTTAAATTTCTTTATATTATATATTTAAATTTCGACTTGAGGTCATACTCATAAGCAAAATAAACCAGACTCACATGTGTAAATACCATATAGTCTCCCTAGTATGAGAGTTGATCAGAGTATATAAGATTTTATGGTAAGCATCAGTCCCCATCTCAGCTTTGAAGCCTTTCAATGTTTTCATTCATCAGTTGGAATGGTTTTATTCTGTTTTGTTTGACTATATCATGCATGATGGTATGAACAGCTGTTTTGAAGAAAATAAAACATTATGACAGCTATTGCTGGTTTAATATCATCCTTCTTAGAAGTCCTACCATGCTTCTATTCTTCTACTACCATTGGTTCTATCTATCACATTGTGTCTTATTGGGATTTGAATATGTGTGATAGTATAAACAAAATTTTTTATTGAAAATGAGATATTATAGCACCCGTTGATCATTCTCTGTTATTTGGTTCAGAATGCCCAGTAATTCTTTTACTCTTTGAATGGTTTTATACTATTTTGTTATGTTTGATATTATTGTATTTGAAACTATGCTTAACTATAGCAGAGAAAAAGATATTGTGATAGCTACTGTTAATGTCTGGTTGTTTTAATGTAAAGTACTGTGTTGCCTATGTTGTCCTGTTCTGATTTGCTCTGTTCTGCCCTCTTTTGTTTTATTCTTTTTAAAATAAAAAAAAATTTCTATGTAAAATGCAAAAAAATAGGGAATCTAGATATGATTCTGTCTGGAGCACAATCAATCTGGATGGGATGAACTGGAAGGAAAAAAGTGATGAAAGAAATATTTTTGCATATATTTTAGAATTTTTACCTGCGAAAACAGGAAGCTGATTGGTTTAGAATTTGGATTTTCTTGCATCAACAAAGGTTGGACCTGGATGAGAAAGACTACAGTGTTAAATTTTATGGCCCAGCTTGGGACATTCTATTTTGTAGGCATCGTGTTCTTTGGACTACGTTGTTATCATCTACTGCATATTGTTTAACATTGTCTGGCAAGCTTGGTTGGACAACCTAGCTGGGCATTATTTAAGATTGGAAATAGGATAACTGTGACTCCTTGGCCTCCTGCCTGATGGTGCAGTTGAAGTTCCAGATATATCTTGGCAGGACTGGCAAATTGGAGGGGATCTTCTGCCAGAGAGCTATGTTTAATGGAGACTGATGAGAGCTCCTATGCGAACTCACCCCAATGGAAAAAGATGCCAATAGTCCATGTGTCCAGAACAAAAGCCCTGGTTGTTGATAGAGAGCCATCACGTATTCTCTTAGCCTGGTACCTATTGGACTCATTCATTCATTCAGAGTCCTTTTACTGAGACATTAATATGTGGCAGCAACTGTGTTATGTGTTGAGTTGTAACAGTGAACAAGACAAAGAGTGTTCCTACTCCATGGATGTTGGGTGACTGAGAATGAACCTGAAAGAGCTGGTGTTTCAGCAGTCCAGCAAACACTGGGACATGAGCAGTTCATGTCCTCTAAAACCAGGTGTTGAGTAGAGAATGGCCACTCTATCATTTGGAGCTGACTATGTCTGGATTGTGGCATTATGTGGATTCTGGGATTGGTGCTGCTTTCTGGTGAGGTAGGAGGGGGAGATTATATGCAATGGAACAGACATCTCTAGGTCTAAACCAGCAGAAACAGAGCCTGTTGTGCTTTCCAGGGTCATGGTAGACATCACCATGCTTAATAGAGATGCACATATAAACCTAAGCCAGCAGAGTGGTGATGGGGGACAAAGCAGATTTTGCAGCCCCTAAGAAGGGAAAAAGTGGGATCAACAGTGGAGGGACAGTGGTGCTAGAAAGGAAGTACCTCTGTGCCAGCATATTTGTGCGATATCCTGTAATTACCCAGAGATACCAAGGAGATTTTTCAGTACAAAAATCTGCTTGTTTTTCTGTTAAAAATGACTTCATACATTGGTAGGCTGTCGAATGGGGCAACTGAACCACAATAACCATAATGAGAACATCAACAAAAATGCTTCTACCACTACAGTTACCACCACTGTAATTATTGCCATTATTGTGTGCTTAGCTGTGTTTACTAACTGGGCTGTGAACTTTAAACACATCACTGCTAATAGTTAGGATTACAAGGGACTTTCACTTGGGTCCAAGATGAAATAACAGGAATCAAATGTATCCTCCTTGTTGACACATTGTGCCAACTTGAGAAGTTTAGATATTTAACAAAGAGACTCAGAAGGGAGCCAGGATCCTTATTTTGTGAATACCCTCATCCTTTGCAGGAGGAGAGCACAGAGATTTCATGAGTGCTACACCTGCCCTGGAGGGGGGAGCTGTGTACAATATAAGGGAGGAGAAGAGGCTTGTTATCACTTTTTGCTCTGGCTGCTGCTTTGCTCCAGTGCCTTGCCACCCTGCCTTGGAGCCAGCTGATTATGGACTGAAACCTTCAGAAACTATAAGCTAAATAAACCTTTCCTTCCTTCTTTTTGGGTGTTGGGTGTTTTGTCTCAGCAGAGAGAGAAAAACAGGCAAGTCACTTAGGTTGGAAGTAAGCAAAGCATGAATAAAATCTACAAAACAGTGATTTTTTAATATATGACTAGCAGGCAACAGAATATAACGATACTTAAAAGATGAGAAATAAAGTGTATCTGTGATTGTCCTAGCTCACAGGCCATGATTCAGGGGCAGGAGAACCAGGGCACGATAATCTAGAGTTATAGAAAACAGATCACTAGTGGACCACAAATGAGGAGGGCAAGAAATGTGGGAAAAACTTTTGGAAGTAGTGTACGTGTTCGGTATCTCGGATTTGGTGATAGTTTTATGGGTGCATATATATTCCAGAACTTACCAAACTATAGACTTGAAACATTTGAAGTTTATTTATTATATTAATTACACTCCAATAAATCTATAAAAACTTTGAGAGGATTAGGAGCTACTATGGTGCATATTTTCAGATGAGAAAACTGACATCCAAGAAATTTAAGTGGACTGCATTGACCAAATAGTTTATTAAAAAGTGACACAGGATTTCCATCCTGTATGTCTTTCAGTGGTATCAGCTGACAACACTGAAGCTAAAATTCCTTGAATGATTCTTGAAAGAAGTATATTTTAAAAACTATCCCTAATAGATAGTGATCATTTGTTGACGTGCACAGTACTTTCCATCACCTGACATACTATAGCTATATTAGTTTGTTGTTAAGTGTAAATCCCCTATTCACTCCTGGGCAGTGGAAAGCAAACTCATGAGAGAAGGGATTCTGTTTTATATACTATTTATATTGATTTTCTGCTATATACCACCTTGGTTCCTCTTTGTCTCTTGTTCTAGAAAACTTTAGTGATCAAACACGCATGAACTCCATGGATTTTAAAGAGACAGAACCTGCCAGTGCTTTGCCTTATGCCTGCACCTGCTTCCTTTTGCCTCACATCCCAGGGTGCTATTGCAAGACCCCGCTCAACTGACATATATTACTTCTAAATGCAGGTTTCCTTCATGAGCTTTTTCTTTTCTTTTTTTTTTGTACTGAGGATTGAACTCATGACCTCACGCCTGCCAGGCAGACGCTTACACAGCTGAGCTAAATCCTTGCCCTCATGAGCTTTTTCTAATGGTAGGTATGATCCAGTTGTGAATACTACCTCTACTTACCTCCTCATGGGTGGTCTTCACATTACTTTCTAAGGGATGACACTGCAGGATCAAGCAATGAGACTTACTTAGGTGGCAAAAGTTATGCTCCTGTGTTCGCTCTGCTTTGTCTCAGGTTTATTTACTCTCTTTGAGTCCCATTCTTATCATCTGAGATCACACACCCAATTAGCTCAGTGGCTCAGTGGAAGAGCACTTGCTTGGCACATTCAAGGCATTGGGTTCAGTCCCTGGCACTGCAAAAAGAAAGAATGTTGGTGCCAGCAGTAGTCCAGGGAAGTAAACCTCTGGGTGGCACTTTAGATCTGTGCTACTCATTAAGGGATGGAAGAAGAATCTCTATGCCAGTGATAAGTAGAGTAATAACAACTTCTGAGAGGCACTGACATTACTATTACTCAAGCTTTCAGCTAGGTTTATTTGGAATGAAGTGCATCTAGAAAGTTCAGTGTTATGATATCTGCTGGTTACAGTTATTGAACAGTGTGAGAGCAATGGTAATTCCAGAGTGAACTGGCTTTTAAAACTTTATTAGAGCCTTAAAAATGACCATTTTGGATGAGCCAACTGAAAAACTATGCTGTGAGTACCAGAAATTTCTTTGGAAGCTTTTAAGGAGATGCTCATCTCTGCAGACACAGGCAGAAAGGCTGCTGAAGATCCAGCCAAAGATCTAGTTGTAAGGGCATCTATCAGGCCTGCAAAAGGGACAGAATGTACAGCCGGACAAGTCTCTCATGTTCTGATCATGTCTTGAATGGAAAAATAGTGGAATCCTGAGCTTTGGAATGGATCAATATGATTAGATGAGCCAGAGGATGTTTCCACTGAGATTTCCAGAATGGCAAAGGATTCCCCCCACCCCATCACTTTGTCAGATGACAGCAATCCCTGCTTGCCTGGACAATGTGCAGTGACTTCACTGGGGCGAGCCAAGCCTCATAAGCCACCTAATTGTTCTTTGCAGGATCCCCTCACTTCTCCTATTCATTCAAGCCCTGAGTAAAGGCTTGTCATGTCAACATGGCCTGAAAAGAGAAGTACACGCTACTTATGAGGAAAGAAATCCAACATGGCCTGAAAAGAGAAGTACACGCTACTTATGAGGAAAGAAATCCAACTTATATGAACTTACTAGTATGTATCAAATCACATATGTGCATGGATCTTATGGATGCTGAGCCAGAGAAGAATATAAGATCAGACAGGTAAAAATTCCCTATGATGACTGTGATCTATATATATAGTATCAATAAACAATTGTATCAATATAATTAATATATATAATCAAAGTTTTGGTTATCTTTAAAATGCCATGTAGATGCAAAGAATTGTCACTTTTATTATAATTATAGTTGTAATTTTATGATGTGTATATGCCTGTATACCCACAGAATATGACTGCTGAAAATTTCAAAACTGAATTTAAAAAGTCTTTGGAATTTGCAAGTGAAAAGATAAAAGATAAGACAGGAGAGAATTATTTATTGGTGGGGCACTTGCCATACATTAGGAGTCAGTGGTTTGACAGGAGGAACTTGCATTTGCTGTTGGACTAATAGTCTTTGAGTCTTGTATATGACTCTTTGAGGCTTGTATAGGACAATGGACTATAGTACATAGTGATTTTCAAAATGTAGTCTCAGAATCAGCATCACCTGGGGAAATGACAGTCCTCTACTGAAACAGAAACTCTGAAGTGGATCCTGGTAATCTGTGTTACTAGAACCCTTCAAGTGATTTGAATGCACACTAAAGATAAAGAACCATTGGCCTACAGTAATACGGTTACCTAAATTGCTTTGTCATGGTATTTAGGGAAGAGTCAAGGGGCTTGGAAAAATAGGGTGGTTAGAATGGATTTGGTATGTAGGACATGAGAAACACTGCAAGTATAATGGACCCTGAGTACTCTTCTTCATTTAAGCATCAAAGAAGGCACAGGTAAAGGGAACGCTGGCATATTTAAAATACTTGGTAGATGCCCTCTGTAGAATGGGATTAACCCTGAGAGATGCTGCCAATGAACCTGGACTCACCAACGTCGATGAGGTGATGGAATACTAGAATGATAGGGGCAGGTGGCAGCACTAAGGGTCACAGGCAAGGTGGTACAATTACTCTAATAGGCAGTAAGAATGAAGCGGCAATTGGGGTGCATTGATCTATCAGGGTTTGTGAAAATGACTAAAGAGATCAGAGCAATTGTGAGGTGTGTGCAGTGACAGATGGACAGCTGATTAGAGTGTTGCTCAACTTATGAAATAACAAAGAAGGCTTATCTTGGCTGCCACAGTGAAAGCTGCAATCTCTCACCCAGTTTGGATTCACAGACTCAGAAGATTGCATTCACTTTCTATACCACTGATTATGTGATATAATTTCATGTATGTATGCCAAGTGTTCCACAGACCTTTCCCCACCATGACTTGTGACCATTTATCAGGTTAATTGTGTACTAAGAAAAGGGGAAATTCCAGCTGTGGGAGGACTATAGGTCTGGGGTCTGAGCTGACATTAATGCTAATTCTCGTACATCTCTATGGTTTTTGAACCTGGAAAATGTTCACCACAGCAGCCCCACCCTAATTGATCTTGGTTTCTTTAGCATTAGATTTCTTTCCATTTTCTGGCTCACATTCCCCAAGCACATCACCAAAAAGAGGTGGCACATAATTTCTGCTAGCTTACTTCTTTCTGACGCTTCCTGAGAGGAAAACTGAAAATGATGGCTGAGTCGCTGGCTTTGTCTTACTCAGGTGATACGGAGTTCTAGAGTGTTAGAAATGAAGTCTTCCTTTGGTAAAGCTTGATCAGCACATAATTGTCACATTCTCAGAATTTAAGTGTGACCTCTGCTGTTCTTTTTTACAAATACAGAAATCGTTTTTAAATTTTTTGTTTTCAGAATTTAAAAAATTTACTTGATATATGTAAATTCTAATTCAATTAAAATATGTAAATCTTGAATGGAGGTGGGTACTTAAAATGCTCCAACATATTTTAGATAACTTACAATATTTCTTGTTTTTTAATTTTTATTAGTATACATTTGCAGTATGCTATGATTACAGTCAACGTAGGGCATTTGTTTGTATACATAACACATTTCAATTCCTCCCCCTCTCCTTCCACCCCTCAGTTATTTTTCCAGCCTCAGATTCACTTATTTATAGGACTTTATACAGATGATTCTCAAATATACAAATTAAAAACCAGATAGGCCAAGGAACATATAAATCAAATAAGACAATCGTACTAAGTCAAGATACACTTTTAAATATATTGTCTGTACTGCATTACAATTTTTTTACCTTTCTTTTATCCTATTATCTGAAATATATATATATATATATATATATATATATATATATGGGAAATCATGTGATATTTAAGTTTATGTGTGTGAGTTATCTCACTTAACATCATGGCCTCAAGGTACATTGATTCTTCAAAATACAATTGTCCATTTTTCTGTTCCTCATTTTTTCCGTGCACAACCCTGAGATTAAGGCATGGGGAGCCTATGAGACAGACTACTGAGTCCACACCCACGGTTCTGAGTATTATAAGAGAGAACCCTTGGTTTTGCCAGCCTCTGGCTTCTTCCTTGCTGCAATGAGGACTGCTTTCCAGAAAGCCAAAGTAATGAGGCTACACCCGTGATGATTACCTACACCAAACCTTCCAGGACTGATGGGAGAAGTGGCAGGTCTGTAGATCCCAACAGCATGGACATGTGAACATTTACCAACCCAAGCCCCTCCCTACCAAAGTCTCTCTCCTGACCCTGTTCAGATCTTGGGTCATCATGACCAAAAGGTGGTTGCTTGCCTCTAATTATTTATTGCACAGTCCTTTTGCAAGGCAAGCCTTGGTTGGTTTTCTGTGAGTGGCATGTAAACCATAATGGGTTTTTGTGATCTAAAAAGTCCCTCTTCAAGGCAGCTCCCTAACCTCAGTTGATGTTAAACAATGTTATGTTGGTTTCTACTGTCTTCATATTTTTTTATTCCAAAGCAGAAGGCTACTTTTTCATTTGTATCTGTTTGTTGCTAAAGTACTTTTAGACATACTTTAGTATTTCCTTTTGTTTCTGCTTAATGAAAGTATTATGAAGAAAAAGATCTATACAAAGACAGACCCTCCTATAGATTTTGTCTTTCTCCATGTTTGTATGCTCACAAACAAAATTTTAAGAGATTGCCTCCATATAGATGAAAATGAGGATTTAGAAAATGCACGAAAGGACTGTGTAGACATTTCACTCTACAAATTGCTTTGGGCAGTTGGCCGAATATAATCACTGACGGAGCATCTCTTGGGTACTGCAGGAGGAAGACAAAGGCCATGATTCCAGCATTTAAGGATCCTGTAGTTTAGTTAGGGAGTCCCTGAGGGATGTATAAAAATAGAAAGACCATAGAAGCATGTATAAGGCACCTGATGAAGGCGACTGGAGACCTCACTGAATACATCATTGAAGTGGGGACACTGGAGCAAGGTTTTAAGATCAAGTGGGAAAGCAAGTTGCTAGCAGGTGGAATGGATTATGAGTCACAGGAAACTTTTATGTGTGCTGGAAAATACAAGAATATGGTTCCACTGGAGTTTAAAATATCAGTCACATGAGTGAAAAGAAATGAAGCTAGAGAGCAAGCAGAGTTTGTCCACAGATTTCCTTGACTTCTTAGAAACACAGACTTTTTCTCTGCTCTAGTGGTTTTTGAAGTGGCCCTGGGCAAGTGACACCAGCATCACCTTGACAGCATGTTAAAAATATAGATTCTTAGCTCCCATCTCAATAACCAAGAAAGAAATTAGGGATGTGGCTAGAAACCTTAATTTTAACAAGCTTTCTACATAATTCTAATATACTCAGGAGTTAAAATTGTGCTTCAGGGAATGAGGAGGCAAAGCAGGTTCTGAGCATTGGGAAGTTGATATTTCAAAGCTTTCTCCTACGGCAATGTTGAAGCAGAATTGGAAGGGATAAGCCCAGTAGTCGGGTCACTAATTAAGAGACTGGTCTGATGGTTCATGTGAAAAATGATGAAGGCCTGAACAAGATGGAAATGGAAGAAATGGAAACAGGAGACCAGAGGTGAAGTGGCAAAGTTTGAGGCCGGATGGCCACAGAAGGTGAGGGAATGTATTCTGGAGACTTTCATTGCTGTAACTGAGACTGCATGAAAATGACCTAGTAAGGTCTCATCAGCTGACTAGGAGAGAGGCTTTAGCCAGCTCACCTCAGCACCCACAGAGAAGCTCATTAGCCACATCTTCCCCTTAACCCTCAGAGTGAAGAAGAACTCTTTCTGCATCATCAGAACTACTGGCATGAAAGTGGCTACTTCTAAATACAGAAAACATCTCAAAACCAATCTTTGCTAATGAAAAGAATGTGTGAAGTATGTTTATGTGTATGCAAGCATATTCAAGGCAGTGGTATGGTATAGCATTTCTTTTTTTAAAGTTTATTTTTAGTTTTATTTTTTAGCATTTCCTTTTTGATTATTCTGATTATTTTGTATCTCCTTAGCTCCCGCATTTGTATGCAACAAGAGGTGGGGTGAGGTGAGTTACACAGCCATCAGTACTTCATTACGTCTATGTTAATATTGTCTCAGCCTCTGTGTATTTAGATTCTAGCAAACAATGCAAATAGGAATGTCTGAGGACCTATTTTTTTTCAGTTGAGACATTAGTCACTTTCAGACTTAACACTTACAAGAATGCTTTAAATTCCAGGTTTCAAATCACAGAGTGTGAATGTTTTGCTTTGTTATTCCAGAAAGGGTACCCAAGAGCCATACTGATTTTTTCCCTCTAATCTTATGTTGTTGAATTTTGTCCTCCTAAAAGAAGTCAAGACCTAACCCTAGTACCTGTAGTTGTGTCCTTACTTGGAACTATGAGGTCCTTCTTTATTAGGGTAAGCCATTATCCAGTGACTGGGCTCTGTGAGAACATGAAAATCTGGTCACAGATAGGGAGAATATTATGCTGTACAATACCATACCATACAAACATGGAGGCAGAGTCTGGGGTGATACATGTATAAACGAAGGAGTGCTGAGGATGACCTCCACCACCAGGAAGAGGTAAAGAAGGACCCCCCCCCCCCGGAACTTTGGAGAAAGACTTTCAATACCTTGGTTTCAGACTTTCCGGCCTCCAGAAATGATAGAGCATGAATTTCTGTTTCTTAGTGCTACTGAATTTGTAGCAATTTGTTACTGAAGACCAAAGAACTGAAACCTGACCCAAATATTTAACAGATGTAAGATGTACGATTCCAGCCTTAAAATTTAAATGTACCAACAGCAGCAGCAACAGTGACAACAACAAGGAGAAATCATAGACGATTTGAAACTTACATGAGGCAGACTTTGAAATCAGGGGAGTTAAGAGATGGAAAAGGAGCCTCCTATGTATAAAATATGAAGAAAATGGATAATGCTCTTTTATCAGACTGCCTGAAAGTGCAATAAACTGCTTCCCAAGATGTGAGGGGAAAATTCTCGATAATTTTCAGGGAAAATGAGGACAGCCACATAACCCTCCTGTTCCGTGACAGCCTATCACCAAATGAAAGATGGGGAATAATAGAAAAGAGAGCGATGATATGAAACGGGCCCCAGACATGGAGCAGTGCTGGATTAACTCCAGCAGCATTTGTGTATGTTGTCATGTCAATAAAATTACTGAAATTGAAACCTGAAATTGAACAGAGTGTGAAAGAAAGAAGATATTACTCCAGGGAACTAGGCAGTAAATATTCGCATTAAGAAGAGGTGATATCATGGAAAAGTTCTGTGGTTTGTGATGCTGTTGAAGTCCAAACAAAAAGGGTATAATTTCATTATTTCCCTTTGTGGTGTTTTCTGCAGAATGGAGCACTTGGTTATAATGAAATTGGACTCCTGAGAAGTGAAATCAAAGTTCAGAGATGCGTCAGTAGGCTGGAGTGCGTATTCATTTGTTCGCAGCCTTGTGGGGCTGCTTTCTCTCAATTAGGAGCTGTGAACTTTCTTTCTTCACCAGCAGGAATCTAATGTGAAGAAAGGCACTGAGTTTCCTGGTCAAAGAACAGGCTGAGCCTGAATGTGACTGAGGTCAGCTTGGCAGTGTAGCTGGAAGTCCACCTTTCCTTGCCCAGTTATGGAACAATTCCTGTTTATCCCCACCACGTACACAGGTGAAAGAAAATGAAGCTGGGGAACAAACAGAGTTGGCCTGCAGATTGCCTTGAGACCCTTTATGCCCCCTGGGAACCCCTCTTCTCTTCTGCCATTAAAGTCTTAGCTGCGTTGTTCCTGTAGCCATTCTGAGAACTGTTAGCTCCGTTCTTTCTGCTGTTCCTTTTTTTTTCCCTAGAAGGTCCTGTGCCCAGCTCCAAAGGGAAACCTGACATCCTCACTCCCCGTGGAGCAGGTGTTGGGAATTGTGGGGCTGATTTGTCCATAGAACAGGCTACAGATTCAAAATATACAGGCAGGTTTCTCTGACACCCAAACAGCTGCCAATGTTTCCCCTTAGGGATTATTCTTTATTGAAAGAATTTGCAGTCTGCGTTAAGTTCTCACGTTCTTATAAAAACAAATCAAAATGAAACAAAACACAGCATGTAATTCATCACTGGGTGCATCTGTAAGAGGCCCAGAGTTGTCAAATGAGAGAGAAAGACCTGTTTTGTCTTACCTAGAGATGTTATTAATATGCCATTCCCAGAATAATTTGACTGAATTCTTAAAAAGCAGTAGGAGGTAGTCCCTATTATGATCTTTATTTTATAAGTGGAAACCAAGCTTTAGAGATAAAGTTGGTCATGTTTACAGTTAGGATTGGAACTCACATGCATCTCTCTCAAACAAAGTCATCAAGAGTGTTACTATGCTACACTGACACTCATGAACTGCAGTTTTCCGGGAAACATAGGATGTCTGGGCTTACTAAAACAAAATATATGGAATAGGTAACTCATAAACATCAGAAATTTATTTTTCATGGTTCTGGAGACTGGGAAGTCTGAGATAAAGGTGCTGACAGATTAAATGTCTGGCGAGGGCCAATTTCCTGCTCAGTAATGACACCTTCCTATTGTAACTTTATGTTGTAGAAAAGGTATGGCAGCTCTCTGGGGACATCTTTACTAAGGGCACCAATCCCATTTATCAGAGCTATGTTCATGTGGTCTAACCACCTCCCAATAGACTCTACTTCTTAGGCTATCACTTTGGATGTTAGAATTTCAAATCATGAATTTTGGGGAGAAAAAAGTATCAGACTATAACAGTGATCATCCACACAACTCTAGTCATTCTGCAAAACTTCTTAATAGCACTGCTGAATATGGTTGTCTAGATTCTGCCTGCTCACATTTAGAGTCATAAAATTCACCATCTCTTTGAATACACATACTGAATTTTGGGTCAGATCTAAGCATTAAAATGTGTGTGTGTGTGTGTGTGTGTGTGTGTGTGTGAATTTGAAGTCTCCTTACGTAATCTCTAGTTCATTCATACTAGTTCTTTCTTCTTGAACTATGCAAAATAATACCTATGTTTTGGTAGCCTAATGACTATTTAGGAACAAGTTTCTGACTCTCTCTAGATCTTTTCTTTCATTCAGTGTTTCCATAAGACTTCATCCATGATGTTCTCCAGAAATTTTGCTTTTCTTGGAACATGCTATTGTTTATCTAAGCTTCTTTATAACTGTAAAGAGTAGAATTTGGACACAGTATTTCAGTTGTGGTTTGGCCAGAAAATATCAGAGTGATACTCTTGCATTCTTTCTATCTATCTCTCTCTCTCTCTCTCTATCTTCTTCTTCTTCTTCTTCTTCTTCTTCTTCTTCTTCTTCTTCTTCTTCTTCTTCTCCCTCTCCTTCTTCCCCCTCCCCCTCTCCCTCCTCCTCTCCCTCCCGCTTCCCTTCCCCTTCTCCATCTCCTTCTTCATTATCTTTGGGTCCTAGGAAACAGAACAATATTGACTAGGTTTCACACAAAATTAACTTGGCTTCTGCTCTGAGTTACAAACTGTGATGACCCAGGTGTACCTTTATACTATCCATGAGTAGAGCAATTTTATGAGCACAGGCCATGATGAAAATGCTCAGACCTTTGTGTAGTACATTGACCAACCTTTGTCAAGACATAAACATAGTGCTTGGTTCAAATTGAACTCATTAAAATCCAACATCTCAATTGATGTTATAAATGTTGCTGTCTAGATACCTCCCCTGTGGCTATTTACCAGAGACTTTCATATAAATCTATAGCTAAAACAATCTTTTCTGTTCCAATACATTGGTTAGGAAAAACATCCAGGTATAGTATATGCATTTTGGACACACACTGTAGTTTTCTATAAATCATCTAGGTTAAGAGCAAGAGCTACTGAGAAGCCTAGGAACTAGAAAGATATATGCTGTCTCCAATTCAACATCTCCTTCATCTCGTTCCAAATGACAGTTAACTCCTGTCTTTGAATCAGCAATATAATATCTTTCCAGAGTTATTTTCTTCTCTTTCTGTGCTGGATCTATCTGAATACTGTGTACCCATTATTCTCCTAAAGTATGCTTGTGAATTTTGGGAGACCATACTAGGTTCTTTTTTGGCTTAGCTATAGTTGTGGGCCACCTTCAAACAACAAGGATAAAATAATGATTAAATATTTATTTTCACCCTCCCCCTTCTCCATGTCTCCCTTTCTCTCTCATTCATGATCTTTTCTAATCCTCCACAGCCCCATAATGTAGATTAATTATTTTCACTTCATAGCAAAAGCTGAGAAATTGTGGCTTAGGTAGAATGATTTTTCCAAGACAAGGAACTGGTGGAGTCAATCTTCATACTTGTAGCTCATCCCACTACCCCTAGATTTCTTTACTAAATTGAAGTTCTCCAAGGTAGTTTGAGTGGGTGTCAGTCATTTTCTCCTCACAGGCAGGGTTTCCCCAATAAAATGATTCAGTTGTAATATCCAAGAATTTTTGCAGGATTCATATTAATCAAGCTAGTACAAAGTTATTCATACCATTTCAATTTCTTTATCTAAATGCGATAGGTTACTTTGGGTTGACTGCTTTAACTGGATCAAAACAAATGAAATGTCTTAGTTTCTTTTCTCATTGTTGAGACAAAATACCTGACACCCAAAGTTAAAGGAGGAAAGATTTATTTTGGCTTACAGTTTGTAGAGGTTTCATTCCATAATAAACTGGCTCTAAGACAGGTTGGTTTCACAGAGAAGAGCAATTCACGGCAGGCAGAAGACAGAAAAAACAACAAGGGAGAGAGAGGCAAGCCTCTTTCTGTTCCTTATATTATATCAAGATTATACCAGGAATAGGGAGGGCCAATCCAATCAATGGACTATTCTAGCAATCACCCACTCTTAATCCCCACATTGCACTATGAATCAATCACATATTCTAGACTCAGCCAACCTTGCAAAAAAAATCCTGTGACTACATGAGGCTTTGGGGGAACAGCTAGACAAACCATAACATCAAATAAATTATTTTAAATAAGGAGGGGCAATGAGATGAAAAAAGAATGATGTGTTATGCACATGTACCAATTCCTCATAGTGAATGTCATCATTATGTATTACAAACATGTACTAACAAAATATTTTAAGCTTTAAAAAAAAACAAGAGAAAGTAAAGAGAAAGACTTCATTGGGCTACAAGAAAAAAATTCTGTCAATCAACTAATATTGATACGTTTGTGTTTTAGAGACAAAGTCTTGTCATGTTGCCTAGGTTAACCTTCAATTCCTGGGCTCAAGCAATCCTCCTGCCTCAGCTTCTCAAGTAGTTGGAGCTGCATGTGCACCTCAATATGTCTGGCTCCAAACTATATTCATATAAATCTTTGCTTTTGTGGTTCTGGAAATTGAGCCCAGGACCTTCACACACATACATCTCCAACTCTTTTTCAAATTTTCAGACAGGAACTTGATAAGTATATAAATTGCTCTGGTTGGGCTTGAACTTGTGGTCCTCCTGCATCTATCTCCAAGAATGCCGGGATTACAGGTGTGTGCCACTGTGCCTCATTTCTGAACCAGGTCTTTGTCTAAGCACCCCAGAGATACTGAAATAGAAGACTTGGTCCATGAACGGCATGTCCTTTTTACAGCTTAATGGTCAGGTCTTTTCATGACATAGAGTTTAACTCTTGTTGGCCCTGGCAGAGAGATATTTTTGTCAGTTCTGGACAGCTGAGAAAACTGCTGTCTGCATGGACGTATAGACTTTTCTTTGTAATTTACTTGTTCAATAAAGTGAATTTTTTCCATAAACACTGGATTTTGCTAATTAAACCCTTTAGTGTCATTTAATGAATTACTCCCTTTCTCTAAATTGGTATTTACAATGATAGTCTTGATTAGGTTCAGATTATTTATTTATTTTCAAAACCATATTATTGGTGGAGTTATTTCCTTTCATGAAGACAGCGATAATGTCCATGGTCTCTCCTTATGGTGCTAGCAGTATGGATAATTATTTTTCAGATCTATCAACTCATTGACAGCAAATGCTGATGTTAAGTACAAAGAAATATAAAGAAAAGTTTCTCAAGGTTGTACCTTCAGGGGTCATTTTTATAGTGTGTTACTAGAGAAGTTTCTCTGACAGTGTAGAGTACAAGAAAAAGTTTTTCTTATAATCAGTTTGGTTATCTGATAGCTAGCTCAATCAGGAAAGGAAAGATAATAGTTTAATAATTTCATTGCACGTGACAGTCCTCAAAATAATACATTGATTTCCTAATTTTACATAAGTTACTATTAAACATTTTTATTTATGTAGTCTGATTTTTGACATGGATTTAAGCATAGTTTTTTCTTTTTAAATTTATTTTTCAAATTTATTTTTTTCTTTTTAATTGGTATGTTTGTGATACACAATATTTACATTCATTTTAGGGAATTAGTCAATAATATTTTATATGATATCAATCCACTGAAATTTATTTCTATCTAAATGTGGCCAAATTGTTTCTCCTTTAGATAGTGTGAACTTTGCCATCTGAATTCTGAATTCTTTTGACAAAACTCTAGTAGTCCTTAATCTCCTTGATTTTTAGTATAATAAAACATTTCAAGCTCATCTTTTTTATTGTCTATTGCAGAACTGAATCACACATTTTTTCAAGGAAAGTCTTTTAAGGAGAAACATTCAGAGATGGTAGTCTGGATACTAGGGTTGATCATTGCTACTGAATTGGTCACTGTTTCTAGATTTTCCAGTATCTAGAGCCAAAGAAGATTTACATTTTCAAATGATAAAATTCACCATGAGTCAAAACTGATTCTTTGAAATTTAAATTCAAAATTACAGTATAGGGTTTCCATTTAACTTCTTTCATCTTATGCCTGTAATTCTTCCTCTAGGATTAAAATGTCAGTCCTCAAAAGTTTAAATATAAGTATTAATTTATTTTATCCTATAATTTGTACAGAATAGTCTCAGAATAATAAAACCAACAAAGGTGTGATAATTGGATTCTGAAAATTCATAAGATTTTTTCCAATTGTTTTGTCTTGAGGCTTTACCCAATTTAAGATGCAAGGCTGACTGGTGTGTTTTAGCATATCTTGGAATAGTTCTCTGTGGTTACATCACAAATTTAATTTTCTTTCTGTACTTTGTTTTGGGTTTTAGAGAATTCTTTTTTACAATTTAATATTGGTTTATACTAGTATTTTAGCCAATTTAGACTGCTGTAACAAAGTACCACAGTCTAATTGGTTTATAAACAACAGAAACTATTTGTCAGAGTTCTGGAGGCTGAAAGTTCAAGATCAGAGTACCAGTGTGATAGGACATAGAGAGGGTCTTTTTTTTGGGCTACAGACTGCTGTGTTCTCTGGTATCTTCATGTGGTGGAAAGACAGGGATGCTCTTCAGAGTCTAAAACTGGTAATCCCATTCAGGGTCTCTACCCTCACAATCTACCTCCCTGAAACCTTATGTTCTAATACTATCACACTGAAAGCTAATATTTCAAAAAATGGATATCAGGAGGCATAAACATTCATTTCATAGCAACTTGTATCTCTACTTCAAGTTAAAATTTACCTGGAAACTGATTTTTTTTTTCTACTTAGCTTTGGGTTCAATAATTTGCCTTTCCAAATTCTGGATGTCTCTCTGTGTCTTGCCAATGTTGACCACCATTAATTTCCCACATAACTTTGCTTCCAGCTTAAGGCCTCCCTAATTCCTTAAATCTATCTCAAGTTAACAGTAACACATTTTATGTGCACAGGTGGCTTCTACTTGAGGATTGTCTGTGGGTAATGGTAGGGTTTATAGACAATCACTTAAAATCGAGAATCAGTTATTATGCTTTAGAATTAACCACAATCCCCAGTAGGCTCTGGATTTTTGCTATCTTTTTTTCTCCTGAGCATCTTATTCTACTTCCTGGAGCCCAAGGCCTGAACCACAAACTCCAAGTTATTCATTTTTTTTTCTTACGAAGAAATAGCTTTATTGGGATCGGCATCTGGAGAAAGAAAGCAGTACTTGACATATCATAACAAGTTGAGGAATGCAGGTAAGTTGTTCAATATCCAAATATTATTGTTAGCAGATTCTGCAATAAGCATAGGAAATAGTCTATGCTGAGAAGACACTCTTCCCATCCTTGAAACATTCTGCTGCACTACAATTCTGAACCACTGGAACAGTGTTCTTAATATGTATTCTTCATTCCAGCCATCACCATGGTAAATTGGTAAATTCCAGCCATCACCGTGGTAAATTTCAGACTTTAAAATGAATTCTGTGCTGGGAGAAAATTTGTAAGTTGAATTCATTAGTAAGTCTGACAAAGCAAGTCTTATATACCTTTAACACAGATATAATGTAAAGCATTAAAAAAACCCACACATACACACATATACTATAAATTAACTGTTTTTAATTTTATAGTTATCTTAAAATGGTAGCACAATACAACTGTAAGTAAAATTTTTACTTTTACTGCTACTTTTCAATGGTGTTACAGTACACTACAACAGCTATAAACAAACTATTTTTACTCTTATGGTTACCTTAACATGGTGGTCCAGTACAGTACTGGAGTATAGGAGACTGCATGGACTGAACTGACAAGAAGAGAGTTACTAACTGGAGGAGGGAGGGAAGGAGGGAGATGGTGCAGCTGAAGTATCATCAGCAACAGGAGATGAAAGGCAAGATGGAATTTCACTCATACTTCATGTTGATGACCCAGGTTTTTTGCTGGATTTAATTCTGTCTACCCTCTAGAAAAAATGATCCAATGAGGTCTGATTAGTAGCTCTTTTTTCTCATCATAGAGGGCTCTGCAGCACTGGACTGCTGTCTAAAAAGCTGCAGAAGCCTATGTGTGTCATTCTGTGGTGGAGTCCTGTGCCTCAAAAACTAACAGTGCCTGTTCAAGTAAAGAAATCCCCTGGCTATTTCCTGTGTTATGAACCTCTTTGGCTCTTTAATTGTATCTTCATCTTGGTTCTCTTGGTCTTTTCTCTGGGCCTCTAATTCCACCAGGTCCTCATTAATGAAGTTGTGTTGCACGACAAAAAGTTCAGTGAAGCCTTCCTCTTGCAAATCTGGCTCTGCCTTCTCGCCAAGGGTCACTACATTGTTGGAGACCTCTTTGAACTCCTTGCCCATCTTCTCAAGTCCATGAACTTTATGAGCAAACTGTGGCAAAGGTTCTTCCAAACTCCATTCATGATGACAGCTGAAACCTAATGCGAAACAAAATGAATGTTTTTATGGCCCTGTAGATGTAATAGTCCTTCCAAGATTGTTGCAAGGCTGTTTTTGTTTCATCAATTGCCTTCACTGCTTAATGAAAAGTGTGATGTAAATAATATTTGTTGAAAGTCACAATAACTTCTTGGTCTATAGGTTAGATGAGGGCTTTAGTATTCAGTGGTAGGTGCGAAACTTTGACATCTGGATGAAAGTCATCCATCAATTGGGGGTGACCTGGTGCATTGTCAAGCAGTAAAAGAATGTTGAGTTAGGATATCTTTCTCCAAACAATATTTTTCTGTATCTGGGATCAAGCGATGGAAAGTTCAGTCCTGGAATATGGCCTGTGTAACCTGGGCTTTGGAGTTATTCTTCCACACAGCAAGTAAAGAGCCTTTGGCAATGTTTCTGAGAGCTCTTGGGTTCTCTGAATGGTAAACTAAGAGATACTTTGGTTTCATATCGCCAGAAGCATTGCTAGCAGATCACAAAGTAAGTCTGCCCTTTGCTGCTTTGAATCCCAGCATCACTTTTTCTCTTTCCTGATATAACTTTGTTTTGTCATCCAGTAGGGTCCTGTCTCAGCAACATTAAAAACTTGCTGGAGTAAATAAGCTCCTTCATCAATAATTTCTCTAAGTGCTTCTGGAAACTCTTGGACAGTTATATTATCTGCTTCACCACTTACTTTTATGTTGAGAAAGTTGACTTCTAGCCTTGAATCTGTTAAACCATGCATGGCTGGCAGTTAAAGATGCCTCCTGTTTGTCCTCTCTTTTCTTCGAGTAACATGTGTTTAGTTTTTTCTTGAATAAAGATTAAGCTGTGTGGGACTCAACACTGATGCTGATCCTGCATCCGCACACTGAGAATTTTCCCCATCTCCTTGATTGCTTTCGGATAGGCTTTTTGGATATTGTTGTTGATTATGTTGGCACATAGACTTCACATGCTCCATGATCTTGTCTTTGTTCTTTAGGATTGCACTGATGAACAACTTTTATATAAGACTGAGTGATGGCTACCGTCTTTTCACCTCGGTCCAGTTTCTCAATTATTTTCACTTTTGTTTCCATCGTTAATGCTTTTTGCTTCTCAGAAGTCTCCTCCACATCACCACTGCTTTTCCTCTTGCTTCCAGACATCCCGGGCACAGATGGAGCACTGTACTATTGCACACTATTGCACTATACAATAAGAATGCAGCAGCACAGCTGCGGCAATGTCTGCCAGACACATAAACCATTTCCAGGATTTTTTTTTACATCTATGAATGTTCATAGCGCAAGGTACATTCATATCTGTGGAAGTTCACAACTTCAGTTTTCATAAGTTGGGGACTAACAGTATTACAAATAAAAGGAAATACCACATTATATTAGTCATAAATTTATCTTTCACTTTTAGCTTAATGTGTATCCCAGGTGTCAATGTTTCTGCCATTCTGAAGCTAAGGAGAAGGCAACCTCACTGGCTTAATGTCTTTCTTCATCTATTAGTGTCAACAAATAGGAAGACTCAGGCTTGGGTAGTAGAGTTCTTTTCTCTACACAATAGCACATAAGGCACCAAAGACACGATGGAAGAACAAGCTGGCAAGGCTGGTGGATAGGAAAGAATAGCCCTAAATTGGTGCTGGAAGGGTGTTTGCTGGTTTAGGTGCCTTAATCTCTACAAGCATTCTCAATCTTCATCTTCTATTCCAGTCCGTGTCCTGCAGTCTAGGTTATTTAAAAATTCACATACAGGTTGCCTGCAGCAAATATGGAGGGCAGTGGGGAGTAGTTGTATTAGTGGGGACAATTAGTAGACCACACACTTTGGCTGCCGCCCAGAGTAAGGGGGATTCCTGAGGGAAAATGGAATTTCCATGAGAAGGCCTGAACATGTGTGTGTGCACGTGTAGGTGTGCGTGCGTGCATGTTTGTGGTGTGGAAAAGGTTAAGAAGAGTGTAGTCTTCTATGAATGTAGAGTTGGGGGAACAGAGAGGACTCCTTAAGTCATGATCCCAGCTTCTTTATAATAGAATAATGGTGGTTCACACTCATTGGTAAGTTTGTACCTGAATTCAATTCTTCCTATTACTTTCTTAAAGTATCTCTCCCAAGCCCAAAACCAAGCCCTTGACCCAGTTTCTCATATCCAAACACCCCCTGAAGTGTCCTAGAAGCAGAAGGCCATATACTAAGGATCTTCATATTTTATGGTCCAAAACATTGAGAGATTAGAAATCATGTATTTCTTGGTTACTTGATCATAATCATAATCTCTCCCTTTCTCTCTTTACAGAGTCAGACCTCAGGGTTTGTGAATTTTTTTCCCTCTCTTTTTCCAGGTAATTTGACAGTATCTAGTATGACAAAAGTTAGACTCAATGAGTTTTGTCTTGTTGATTTCTTCCTTCAGTTCCTTTTCTGAAAAAGTTGAGCTGTTTGTGTCTGCCTGAAATAGTTTATTCCATAAAAACTGCCTCTGCCCTACTATGGACTTTTCCGTTCTTGAGATCTTGGTGATTTCTGAAAACCAGCAAGAGTAAAGAGGTCTCAGACCTCTCAAAAACTGACATTTTGTCTCAGTTGGTAAAGAAAGGATACTCCGTCACCAAAAACACCTCCTCCAAATTAAATACAGTGTACAATGAAAAATGTGCAAATAGAGTCTGAATAGAGTATATTGAAACAGCTAATTATAACAAATTGTGTTTTTCTCCTCTGTTTAAAGGGTTGATATCACTCTGAGTGTCACAGGACTTAGACAAGTGGGAGAAAACCCTTTTCTGCCCCATGATGTTGGATGACAGAGACTCTGGCTTAGACCCACACTGTCTAGCCATTGATCAATCTTGGCCTCTTCCCATCATCTCTCAGTAGCCTGCAATCCTAAGCCAAAAGAAACTCAGTCCTACTTGAAATTGTTGTTCCCCAGGGGAGAAGAGGACAATAAATCAGATCCACAAATATTAGCCAGTGAACATTATATGGCCCTGTCTCTTGAGCAGTATGGGCAGAGTTCCTGCTAAGTGTATCATTTGAGGCTTCATTGGTGGAATTGTTTGCCTAACTGCAAGGAAGTATTTTTTACCACTAATTTTCCCTTTCTGAACCTAACTTAATAGCCAAGAGAAGTTCCCTGAGAATCAGGTCCTCATCACGGCACCATGGTTTCTCCCCTGCCACCTCCCCCAGCTTCAGAGAGATGCCTCAATTCTCATAGAGTAGAAGTGACATGGTTGGAAGGTAGGAGGGTGAGCACATGGAAAAGCCAACCATTTAAGTCCATTTTCTTTGGTCATAATGTGACCAGTGGTAGTCCAGTCCCTTATTTTATATCTGCTTGCCATAATTCTTTTTCTCCCAGTATGGACTCATAACCATAATATTGATTTATTATTTTGAAAGCTGTTGGGCAGTGCCACTTACAGAGACTGCTGAGAGGTGATTGTGACCCTGTTATGTTCTCCTACCTGCCTTGCCCAGAAGCATCAGTTCCCATGGCCTCTAGATTGGTATTCATGGACACCAACTTCATTCTGAGGTTTTCTGTGTCATTTCCTTCTTCTAGAGAACCTGAACATCTACATCACCTCCAGGACTGGGATCATAGTGCCCTAGATCTGCATCTTGGTCAGCGTCTCAGTCTGGGCTCTTGGGACTCCCTGCAGTCCTTCCTTCCTTCTTTCCTTCCTTCCTTCCTTCCTTCCTTCCTTCCTTCCTTCCTTCCTTCCTTCCTTCCCTCCCTCCTTTTTTCCTTCCTTCCTTTCTCCTTTCTTTCCTCCTTCCCTCCCTCCTTTCTTCTTTCTTTTCTCTCCTTATGCTCCCTTCTTCCCTTCTTTCCTCCCTCCCCTCTTTCTTTTATTTTTTACCTTGACATGTTAATAGCTCTAGTGACTATATGCTGGGAACCCAAGTCAGAGTAAATATCTGACATGTTTAATTACACTCATAGGATCTATAGAAAAGAATATTTCAAATGACATTGACCTAGAGAATCTGTGACATATGACATATCCTGCTGGATCACTGGTATCTAAAAAGTAATCACAAACTCAGAAATAGGGCTATTTTTCACTGAGATTATTCCTTCAGGTTTCAGGAATCTAAAGCAAGATGACATTTCTGGACTTTGTGCTGCTAAAATTGGCCAGATGTTCCCTAGTTTTGGCTACATTCCCTACCTGTAAAACAAAGGTATTTAAGAAGCAAAGGTCTTTTCTGACTTGAATAACTGCATGGTATTACTATTTCTACATTTAATTTATCTTTCTACCCTGCCATATCTATTCCAGAGACACCTGGAATGAGGAAACTGGACCCTAAGTGACCCTTGCAACTTAAAGGAAAATAAAGTGTTTCCTTCATAAATCTAAGATGTATCATATACATGTACCAAATACCCAAAATGAATGTAAATGTTGTGCCATAAAAACATAATAATAATAATAATAATAATAATAATAATAATGAAAATTATTGTAGGGAAAAAGGTTGTAGAGATGGAGGGGGACAGGTGAGTAGAAAGGGCAAGGAGAATAAAAAAGAATCACAGCGTGTTATGTTCATACACCTATTCTCTAAGGTGAATATAAACTTCAGGGACTGAAAACATGAGCTAATAGAAAACCATGATCTCCAAGTTACCAGCAGACTTTGCAGGCCAACAGCAAAACCTTATAACTATTTAAAACGTAACTGTTTAAAACTGAAAACATTTTCAGCTTCTGGGCTAAAGGAGGTAGGCCAGATGATAGTGATGCCTGGTTTATATTGTTGAAAATGGAAAAGAAGTGTAATTGTAATCTTAAAGTAAAATTTTATTTGTCGAATTTTTATTAAGCTTATATATTTATTCCAGGTTTGGAGCCTGCATTTAAATAAAATATTTGTTTGAAAAAAAGTGTACTAATAAAATAAAATGAGAAAGAAAATATAGTGCTTTCCAAAGTCAAGGAGATTGGGAAATATCCTACTGGGGCAAACTGTGTTTCTGAATTGCTTACTCTGCTTACTTATTTGCATTAAAAACTAGCACTGCATTGCATTTATAGAAGTAATGTTTACAGGATTAGATGAGTGCTGAGCATGACTAGTAAAATGAATTAAAATCCCTACATACTCAACCTAAGAAACAATTTATGACACCCTTTATGTTAATGAATATGGTTTTAGAGGTGATATAGCACACTGTAGGCTTAGTATAACAGAGCTCAGTGTACCTTATCACGAAATTCCTAGGGAACTGATTTGCAGATGAAAGCACAGAAACTCACAAGAGTGGACCACAAGGCTGACTGGTGAGCCAGTCTGGTGGCGACGAGAGGAGGGTGTGAAAGAGTTCTCTAAACATTAGTCAGGATCTCCTACAAGATGAGCTATTCTTGCACAATTTTAATTGGTGTTGTCCTCTGAGAAAATAACCTAAACAGCCAATGCTTTCTGCCATTCTACTGGCTTTTCTGTTTCTGAGAATATATGGTTCGGGGAATGTGGGACAGCAGAAAATGAAGACCAGAGAGCAATCTACATTCCTGCCAGGATAAAAATCTCTCAAGATTTAGCCTTGCCTAAATGCTATGCTTGACACACCTTCCAGGCTGCTCTTGCCAGGTAGAACGCACATTTTGTTTTCTTTCAACCCACATTTACTGAGTATGTACTCAGTACTGGCTTATTCGTGTTGATATCTTTATCTAGCTGGGCCACACACATGACAGTGGGGAATTATAACAGGGTGGGCAGGGCTATGACAAGCTACACATAGGAGGCCCAGGGAGCACAGGATGGGGGCCTTGACCTGGACTGCCCAGTAAGGAAATCTGGAGAGCCATCTTATGTTGGGGTAAACACTGGCTCAGTCTCTAAAGATCATGTCTGCTTTAGAGACAGTGAAGAATGGAAACTATGCAGGAGAGGTCATTTACAAATCTGTCATTCATAAATTTGTCTGAGCCATTTTGGAAGGCATTCGTGTTTCCTCCCAGCACCACCTCATGGGGGTGATAAGTTCCAATCCGTTTATTACTCACTGTGAGAGAAATTGCTTCCTTTTATGTCTGGAACTAAACCTGGATCGCGTTTCTCAGGATATTCCCTGGTCGCAGGGTTGTGGAATTTGCTAAGCCCGTGCCACACGAGTCCTTAGTATTCTTGGTTTTGTGGCTCCGGATTCCTTCTGCTCTTCATCTTTAGATTAACACTGACTTTTCAGCATCTATGATACTTCTATTTTAGCTTTCCTTCTCAGAATCTTTGTATCTTTTTGGGTTGCAGCGGCCAAACAACTCTCAACTATCCTGATTTATAGACAAACATACAGGTTGGTTTATGTAAGGAATGAAAATAGTTTTTTGCTTTTTGTTTCTGATCACACAGCTGACAAGTGACTGAGAAACTCCAGGATGGGCTCTGTCCTTGAGTCACTTTTGTATCCCTGGAGCCTTGCACAGGCCCTGCTGGAGGGTCAGCATGAACACGATGGAGTCGTGGAGGCGCTGAGGTGGTGAGTATCTCCAGACCTGGTGGGTCTATGTCTTCAGCTGTCACTGAGAGCCCAGAACCCTTTGATGCTCAGAATTCTGACTTTTTAGTTTAATTTTTTATTTCAAATCCTCTGACCTCTCACCATACTTATAGGTGCTTCCTCAATCCTGCTGTTCATTACTGCCTGATGGAATTATTTATATAAGTTTTCTTTACAAAATGATTGTGTTCTTAAAGTTATAAAGAGGAAATTTTCATTGTGGAGCATTTAGAAAATATAAAAAGGATAATATAGAAATGTTAAATCATTTGCAAGTTAGCCTCACCTCTCTACATTTCTTCTCTGGTTTTCTTATGATGCATTAATTTTTTAATCAAATTTGAATCACATGGAGAATTATAATTTTTTTCTCATGTGCTATTACACAATTTTGTGTGGTGGGGAATATTTTTTGAAAACATCATTTTAAATGGTTTCTTGATAATCTATTAAGTGAGTATAAATTTGATTGACATTAAAAAGTATCTGGATATCAAAAATATTTCAATTTTTACTAATATTGTTATAACTTAACAGATAAATTTCACTGTCCACTATCCATGATTAGAAGATTTATCTAAATCTGTGGTTCTCAAGGTAGAGTGTGATCAGTCGATATGCAAGATGACCTCAAATGTGAGAGCAAATGTTATAACTGATTTTTTTGTTTTTATATTATATCTTTAGAACTTTTAATTTTTAATGCTTACTTTACAGTCAACATAATATAATGAAATGGCAGCATATGCTCAAAAACCACTAGCAAGACCCCCGTTTGGAGCAGACAAAAGCAGATGCTTTTTTTAAATCTAAGAAATTATGATCAAAATCTTTTCCAGACTACTCATTGAAGGCATCTGGAGAAAGCTTTGTCACTCCTGGGGCTTCTGGAGTTTCTGTGGTTTTAGGAAAAGCTAGATAGGACTCCATGGTTTAGTAAACTATTAGCTTTTTTTTCCTATCAGTATCAGAAATGAGGTCTCTTCCTAGGTCTTAGAAGTGGTGGCAAGGACCTTGTTGAGCTTTTTTCTCTGAGCATCCATCAGGTGACACTCTGTGAATTCCTGATGCCATATCTTGCCTCCAGATGAAATTGAGGAGTCAGGGATCATGAGGGATTTAAATCCCTGTGTTTATTTCAGGTTTTACCGCAAGGAGCCTGACTACATTTATTTCCCCAATCCCTGCTTCTCTCCCACCTGGCTTGAGCCCCCCCCCCCACTCTCTGAAAGCTTTTATGGCTCCCTCATTCTTTTACAATAATATCATGTTAAAAGTTCTCCAATCCACCAACATAATATAAAACACAAAAGCAAAGGTATACTGTCTCTTTAAATTGTTTAAATTTTCTTGCATTTTTGTAATTTTTTTGTGCTTTTAATAGCTTTATTGGGATATAATTGATGCACAATACATTTTACATTTTAATGTGCATAATTTGATAAGTTGGATGTGTGCGTTGTTCTGTAAAACTATCACCATATTAAACTATCACTATATTAAAGTGAACATATTTATCAACACCAAATGTTTCTCAAAAGGTTGTAGTAGTTATTCTTGTCCCTTCCCTTACCTATTTTCCTTGTTGACAGATAACCATTGATATTCTTTATGTCATTATAAAGTAATCTATATTTTCTAAAATTTATATAACCAAAACAACCATACATTGTATATTTTTGTCTTGCTTCTTTACTCAATATAATTATTTTGAAATTTATCAATGTTGTTTCATCAGTTCATTCCTTATAAATTTTGAATACTTATTATACAGTTGAATTATAATTTTCTTATTCATTTATCTGTTGAGGAATATTTGAATTGCTTCCAGCTTGAGACTCTGACAAATAAAACTGTTAGAAACATTTGTTTGCAATTGTTTTTTGACACAAGGTTTAGTGTTTCATAGGTTAATACATGAAAGAATGGCTCCAGATAAAGGAGTAAGTATATTTTAATTTTTGAAATCTCAAAATGTTTTCCAAAGTGGTTTTACCATATTACATTTTTACCTGCCATGCATGAGAATTTCATTGACCACATCCTCATTAGTACTTGCTAAGGTCGGTGTTTCTAACTATAGCAATGGTCTGTAGCTATTTTCAGTAGAAGTATGGGTTGAACATGCCTAATCTGAAAATACAAAATATGAAATGTTCTCAAATCCAGAACTTCTTGTGCATCTATGTAACCCTACAAATGGAAAATTTTGTATCTGACTTATGTGATGGATTGTAGACAAAATACAGGTACACTAAAAATATTGTATAAAATTGCCTTCAGGATATGTGTAAGAGCATTGTGAAATATAAGTGAATTTCATATATAGACTTAATATATCCTTAATATATCATTCTTATGCAAATATTCTAAAATCCAAAAAAAAAATCTGAGTGACATTAAAGATGACCTAGATAAACAGAGTGATATACTGTATTCATGGATCAAAACACTCAAAATTGCTATGATGTTAAATCACCCAAATTGATCTACAGTCAACATAATCTCAATCATATTAAGTCAAGTCTTTCTGGAAAAATTAACAGATTAATTATAAAAATTCATAAAGAACTACAGAGGGCACATAATAGTTAAAGCAGTGCTGAAAAGGAATGTAATGGAGAACTAAGACTACCTAATTTCAAAAATAAAGCTGAATTAGTCATAACCATGTGATATTGGCCTCAAGATAGACAACTATAGAAAAGGAACACAACGGAGTCCAAAAATAGTCCCACACATTCATGGAAGGTCAATCTGGGAGATTTAGCATCTTTAATGTCGCTCAGCAATGTTTTTAAGATTTCACTGAATAGACCTTTCACATTTTTTGTGAGGTTTATCCCTAAGTAGTTAATATTTTAATGCTATTCCAAGAGACATTAGCTTAACTTCAATTTATAGTTGTTGCTAAGATATAGAAATAAAATTGATTTTTGTATATTGATCTTACATCCTGAAACTTTGCTAAACTCTCTGGTTATAATAGCTTTGTAGAATTCATTGAATATTCTGTGGAAATGATCATGTTATCAGTGATTAAATATTAAATATTTTAAAATTCTCTTCCCATCTGTATATCTTTATTTCTTCCTCCTGGCTTATTGAACTTACTAGAACATTTAGGGAAATGTTAAATAAATGTAGTGAGACTGAATCTCTTTGTCTTATTTTCAACCTTAAGAAAATCATATTCAGTTTTTCATAATTATGAAATCAGTTGTAGATTTTTCATATTTGCCCTTTAATCACATTAAGGAAGTTCCTGTCTAAGTTTTCTGAGGGCTTTCTTTTAATCAGAAAAAGAGATTTAATTTTGTCAAATATTTTGCCTGCATTAACTGACTATATTCATGATTTTTCCTTTTGGATTGTTAATATGGTGAATTATAACATTTTAATATGTTAAACCAGTCAAGTCTTCGTGAGACAGACACTGCTTAGCTATGATACATTATTTTTTGTACCTTTTTGGATTTGATTTGCTGAAGTTTTGTTAAAAAGCATTTACACACATATTTGTGAAATCCATTAGTCTGGAGTTGCCCTTTAAAAAATCTGTCTGCATTTGGTATTAGGGGAATGGAATGAGTTAAGAAGTTTTAATACCTTATTTTATTCTTAATTATTTGTTTCTTAAACATCTATTATAATTCATCAGTGAAAATATCTGGCCTTGGAGTTTATTTGTTGCAAGGTTTAACTACAAAATCAATTCTTTAACACATATAAGACTACTCAGGTAATTTCTTCCTGAGTGAGTTTTGGTAGTTTTCATCATATAAAAAATGTCCTATTTTATTTAAATTGTCAAGTGTATTATCATGAAGGTGTTCATTATACACTGTATAATTAATTCTCTTAATAGCTGTATAATATGTGGTGATTTGCCTCTCTTATGTTTATTATTGATAGCTTGTATTTCTCTTTCTCCCCCACTACTGATTAATCTGCATAAATTTCTATTGGTTTTCTCAAAGAACTTTTAGTTTCATTGATTTTTCCAACTTAGGTTTGTTTTCCATTAATGCTACCAATGTTATTATTATTTTCTTTTATTTACTTGCATTTGGTTGAGTTTCATTGCCTTTACTAGCTTTCTGAGTTAAAGCTGAGGTCCCTGATTTGAGACTTGAGACTTTATTTCCTAAGGAAAAGCATTTAATGCTATAAAATTCACCCTAAGTGCATCCTTAGCAGCATCTACAAATTTTGATATGTTGCATTTTCATTTAATTCTATCTTATAATATCCTCTAATTATAATAGTGATTTCATCTTTGACTCATGGATTATTTGGAAATATGTTATTCAGTTTTAAATATTTGGTGATTTTTCAGAGATCTTTCTGTTATTGACTTATACTTTAATTCCATTTTGTTTGTAAGATGAAATTTGTATGAATTAAATTGTTTTAAATTTAGTAAGAATTTTTTTGGTAACAGAATATGGTTTATCTTGCTAAATGTTTTATTTATTCTTGAAAAACATTTTTCTGCTTTTGCTAATTGGACAGTATCCTATAAATGCCAATTAGGTCAAGTTGCTTGATAGTATCCAATTTTCATATTCCTTAGTGATTTTCTGTCTCCTTGTTCTATAATAGCAAAGAATAGCAAACTTAGAGAAAATTCACAACAGAAATTAAAAATCAATTAGTAGTCAGTGACTATGACTATGTTCATGCTGCCTGCCACATATTTAGACTGCTACACTCAGTCAGCTTTGACTGTATCCAACTGCTTCTCCCAGATACTCACTTGGTCAACCTGACTGCATTCAGCAGTAAGGTCTGTGTTTCCCTAGCTGTCTCCAGTTTTTCCAACATGCTTCAAGGACTTTATACCTAAGACAGATATGTCCAGTCAAGGACATTTTCAGCTCTATCCACTCTGCTCCAAATACCCCTTCCCTCTTGTAATGTTCCTGCCTTATGATAATTCCTTTTAAGTAAACCTGCTTAGAACAAATCTGCCTGACAACATATGACCTGATTCAGGTAATCAGTAATCTGCTGTCAGCTTTGTACTGCCTACTCCCCTAAGCTAGATAAGGTTCTGTTTCACTCTGAGCCAGGGCTGGTGATTTGGACTCTGTCCTGCCGGCCGGCCAGCATAATAAACAGTTGCCTTCCAACTCCTCAGTGCAGAACATTTTCCTTTCAGTTCAGTACCAGGTTTCCACAGAAGTTCCATCAATTGTTAATAGAAATTTTAAAAATTCCAAGGAATAGATTGCAGTTTTTGGCTGTTTTTCTTTGCAGTTCTGTCAGATTTCCCTTTATGAGTTTTTAAATTCTGTTTTTTGGCATGAAAAGATTCAGAGTTGTTACGTCCTATTGATGAATTAAATTCATTTTCCCTTATTAGGTTCTGGATAGTTTGCTATTCCCATAAATAGTCTTGAGCTTTGTTCTGGGATATTTTTAAGTGACTTGGAAATACTTTATTTAATCCTTTACATACCCCAGTCTTGGAAAGATATTTCTCCTGGCTCTATGAACATCAGACTCTGTGTTCTTTAATCCTTTCAGATGTTTTTTTCTGGACTTGGGTAGTCTCCTCACATGCATGTTCTGATCAGTATTCTCTGGACTATGCATAGGAATCACTGCAGATCTCCAGACTTTTTCCTGTCTCTTCTCTCTGTCTTATGACTGCTATCTGCTTCACCTCCCTATGTGTTCACATCTGTGCTCCAAACAGCAAATTTGTTGGGCTCCTCCTCGTGTCCTCCTTCTGGTTCTACTCCTCAGGAAATATCCTCAAGGCAGCAAGCAGGGAAAATCATGCAGCTTCCCTCATCTGTTCCCTGTACCTCAGGATTCACTGTCTGATACGCATTATCTTTCTTGATAGCCAATGTTTAAATGTGTTTCATTTATTTTTACTTCTTGTTCTTTGTTTATTTTGGTTAGATCCCAAAATCCAGTGCTTATTGTTCCATCTTAGTCAGGTGTGGAAAGGCTATCTGTAGGTTTTTGATGCAACTTAATTTTGCCAGCCTGATTGCAGATAAAATAAATTTTCAAACAGTGAGATAATTTTCAATTGTATTTATTTTAACATCAACTTTAATGAGGAATAATCTATATATAATAAAATGAATATATTTTAATTGATCATTTTAATGAGTTTCGACAAAGTACTTACCTGCTTAACCCCTCCAAGATATAGAACATTTCTATCACCTCACCAAGTTCTTCTCAATGAAGTTTTAATGTGCAGTTATCAGAAGCCAGCTGAACTCTCTGCATTACCCTTTGAGCTAGGGACTGGAGCTCACTGGCTGGGCTGTGTCTGCTTAATGTTTTGGCTCTGGATCCCCTATGCTCTGTTTTCTGCTTTGCTAGGGTGTCCAGACTCATATGTGACTCCTTGTAGATCTTTTCATAAGCTCTCCTTCTGTGAGGTTCAAATGAATCACTGGACCTCAGAAACAGTGATTTTTGCAAGCAGTCAGGACTCAACAGGATGTGGCATATCTGTGGGAACTCAGTGTTCCTCTGACAGTCACCGCACACCTCAGGTTATAATACAGCTGTCACCTTGGACTTCTGGAGGCCTCCATTACTGAGGCTCATGAAGTTATTTTTTATCCAGTATGATTACCACAATAACTACTTAACATATGGTGCTTGATAAACATTGATTTTTAAAAAAATGTGTTTATATTTTGTTATTGCTTTGTTTCTCAGAGCCACCCCTGAACTTCCCAGGTACCTATGAACCTTCACGCAGGCATGAAGCATTAATAGGTCTAATTTCCCTTCCAGTGGAGTCACCAGTGGGAGACTTATGTGGCAGCTGCTGGTAGAGGCAGTAAAAAACTGAAGTTGACAGCCAATCCTAAAGCTCCTTGACATGTGTCCTATTTAATTAGATCACCTTGTTTCTAAACATTCATTTATTCCTTTTTTGACTTCTCTTATATTTGCAGTCTTGTATTTTCAGCTCCGCAGTTCTCCAGTGTTTACTATGTGCCAGACACTGCTAGTCACATGAGGCTGCATCTTACAACAAGCAAAGCCTGCTCTGTGCTACTGCACCCTTCTTCTCCTGTGCAGTTTCCATCCTCCCCACTGGCTGCCGGTTCAGAATTCACATCCATGTCCTGCTTACTGTGTCACTCTCTGTGTCTTTCCTGGACTATTAGGGACCTAAAGGCTCCTACAGCAACAATGCTGTGCATGACAGATTGAAATACAGCAGGGATCGTTAAGTCCTGCTTTGAGTGCCTGAGATGCAGGAAGATGGTAACTGACCTTTTGTCACTGCTAAATACAGGTTCTAGACTACACAATTGCTTTTATTGGACATTTAGGTTTTTTTATGCATTTTTATTTGCAATTTAATACTTCCTTTATATGAATTTTTCTGCTCCCATCCTTTGGCTACTTATCTATTGAGGTCTTGATTTAAAAGAAATCAATTTATATGAATTTTTTATGCAGCAGAGATATGAAACCATTTCTGCAAGGTTTGCTGCAAAATTTTTTCTCTGTTTAATATTTGTTTATTACCTTGGCTTTTGTTGTACAGCGATATATTTTCTGAATGCAAGGTATACACACATAAATAAGAAGGGCAGTATTTAAATGTGTGTACCTTTCTCTTATCTTCATATAACCTATAATATGTTTTCTCAGGCAGTGTATGTATCACTCTGGAATGCTCAGATTAGCAGCCAAGAATGTTTTCACTGGATGGAGAAATTGAATCCCTCTGTGACAGGAATGGCTAATGACATTTTCTCCCTGATAAGGCTGTATGGTACACTCTTCATTTATAGATTTTAAAATATTTATTGAGCATATACTCTATTCCAGGCATCACTGCCTGAGCCAATCTGCAACCTTGTGTAATGGTCACTGAGATTAAATTGAGGTTTGATGAGATGGATGGATTGTATACTATTTCAATAAAGTTTGAGCATTGCCCTAACCACATTCTTGGAGTTATTAACTTTAGGGTCTATGTAGACAATCTTGAGTGAACAAGACAGATATAGTCCCTACATTCAAGAGGTTCATAGAAAATTGGAGAAGGCAGATGAGTAAAAGTCAATAACTATGAAATGTGACAGGAGTTGTGATGGAGGATGTGGGGTGGGGCTGGAGGCTCTGCAAATGTACAACTGGGCACCTGGCCAGACGAGGGATCAAGGGCTTGGTGGAGGTAGTGATGTCCAGAGCCCTGGAGAATAATTAAGAGTGGCTAAGAGAAGAGGATAAGAGGATCAGAGCATTCTCCCAAATGCAACACCTCAAAAAAGTTCTAGAAGTGAGAGGGGAATCTTGTGTCACAGAGAATTTGAGGTGCCGAAGAGTGTACCCCAGAGATGGTGTTTGAGAGGTGGTGAACTATTTTGACTATTAATCCTTGGGTTACCTGACTCCCTTTCTTTTTATTCCCCATCCCTTTGTAAATACACCACCACTAACATTTGCCATTGGAAAAGGGGATTAGCTTAAACCCCAAGAAGCTTAGTTTTTACTCTTTGTTCTGCTACTAAACCACGCTACGAATTTGGCAATTCTAAGGTCCCACCCTGGGCCTCTGCTACCTGTTCTGTGAAAGCTGGAGACCAGGCAGGATCACTCTCCAACATGATTTAAAGTGGCTGCATCTATTGTCTTGGCAGAGTTGTTGAACGGTGTTTGATCTCAACCTCAACGACTTTCCACTCATCATGTCTATGTTTACTGATCCTCAACTTGAGAAGCTCACGAATAGCCAGAGTCCCAAGCCCCGTAAACAAATATTTAGCTAGAATCTGAATGCTTCCTAGCCTAAACTCCATCAAGTTTTACTCCTTGTTCTATTGAGTTCCATGACAGGAACCAAACCAGTGAGTTAGAGCTCTTAGGGGGCACACTGGAGTTGTTGGGGGATTTTTCAGGCAGTGTCTAGTGCTTTATGGGTCCCAATTAACATTCATTTAAGTTTCATTGAGGTTTGATGAGATGGATGAACCATACAATATGTCAATAAAGTTAAGTATTACTCTAACCACATTCTTAAAGTTATTAAAAATGTCAAGAGTAGTGTGATTTATTTTCTCATTCTATGGAAATATTGCAAGGATGGTCTGTATAAAGACATCCAGGGTTTAAATGATAGTGATTTATTTTTGTAACTCCACTTTGAGTTTAGTGTCAGGGCTACTTCTGGTGCCATTGTCTCTTTAAATCTTTGGCCTTTTGATACCATGTTTTGGCCCTAAGAGGAAAGGGAGGTTTCGGTCTAGGCTGCAAATGTATTCACCAGCCACCTCCTGTCTGTGGCTGATCTCACACAGCTGCCTAAGTGTGACCTTTCACTTTGCCATCATTGTCCTTGAATAATAGGTACTTTATCAGGGGATGACAAAGCTGTATCCCTAAGACCTAAAAAATGTGGTTCCCACTCTGCTGTAGTGTATCTCCTGGGAGACTTACAGCAGCAGTGGGAGCTCAGGAATATGGAAATTAGAATTATTTGCCAGGAATTTGTGTTCACATTGAAACCACTTACAGTACAGCCTGCTGTGGAGTGGAACTACTTGTGGGACTGGCCCCGGGGTTCGCCATCCCATGACTTGGCCAGAGCTTCCCTAAGGACAAGCATCAGCGCATGTGTTTGTCCTTCTAAAAACACACATTCCACAAGGGAAGGGTCTATACCAACAGCTTTGCCTAGTTATAGTTAAACACTGTGTTTAGAGAGCTACTTGGCAAAAAAAAAAAAAAAAAAAAGATTTTGATGCTTTGTAACAACTATGTGATTAAAACAAGCTTTGCAAGCTCAAGCTTGGCCTAAGCTGACCCTTTGCCCCTAAGCCCGCTCCCCACATGCTCACAGGCGTCCCTCTTTCCTAAGGTCCCCTCTAGCCCGCTGTGGCCAGTCTTTGTGCGTGTTTCCTTCTCCAGCCTCCTGTCTTCCCAGGACCATCCCAGGCGACACATCGCTATCAGCCTCTAGGGGGCACCAGAGCTTGTACATAGCAAGGTAGGTACTTCCTGAGACAAAAGAGGAGGGTTGGGGCTGCCAATTTTTCTTAACATCGTGTAAGGTCTGTCTCAGGCAGAAAGGGCTGTATACAGACCCATGTTAGGGTGTGCATTGTTCCACCTACTGTTCTATTACTGGTTGGAGGCTGAACATGGTTCATATTTCACTCTGTGGTGATGAGGACCAGGATTCTGGTGCCTTTTGCATCCGAGAGTCCACCCTATCTGGTGTCTGGGAGAAGTGTCTCTGAAGTAAGACCAGGTACACGAGGAGGCTTCACCCCTGCACACACGGTGCAGGAGCTGCCTTCACCAACGAAACAAAAGGTGCCAGAGAAACAAGGCGAGTGAAAGCCACAGCAAAAACAGCAAACTGAAAGTAAAAAGGAAGAAAGAAAATGCCAGCTAGGGGCAAAATCAAGAATGAGATGGAAAAAAGCTAATGTACGGTGATTATTCTAACCAGTGTTACGGGTTTTGGAGCAAAACAATTTGTAAGAAACAAACTTCCCCAAATGTGAGTACTTAATAAAGAAGAAAACAGAAGGATTGATAATGGAAATTAGGTTAATGAATAAACAAGCTGCTTAAAAAATGGGCTCTTCGCACAGTCCGTTATTTTTAACTTAGTGGTGATTTGCATACTAGTTAATTTGCATATATTAAATACTGCTCCCTTTCTCCTTCCCACCTCCTCCACTTCAGAATAACATTTCATTACGGTGCTGCTGGGCCCGAGGACTTGGAGGCTCTGGAGAGTTTATTAATTTATCCAACACATGCTGCGTACATTTTTATCACTTGCCGCACAGTGGACCCAGTATCTTTGAAGTCATTAACAAGACTAAGGGCGTTATGCTCGAGGTATTCAAAAGACAACTGAGAAAATCCAGCCTGCAAAATTTACCAAAAAAGGAGGGGAAGGGAGGGATCCTGTTTGGTTTATCTTCTTTCTAGGAAGACAGAACTGAGCAATGGATGACTCTGCATCAGAGAGCCTCTGTTTTGTTTCTTTGTTTATTTTAAATTCAAAAAGAAATAGAGTTGATTTCCAGCGGGACACAGATGCCTGAAACAAACTAGCTACACATGACATTTCTCCTGCTGTTGCCCAGACTGAAAGCAGAAAAGCATGGTTCTTTGGGGAGCCTCCAGGACTGAGCTGGGGAGAACAATGAACTGGGAGGTGAGGGTCAAGGCAACTTCTCTGGGCAACCAGGGCTGTAACTGCCGTCCCTGTCTCAGCCACCTGACTCTGGAATGAACCTTCTGATCATTGCCTTCTCTTGAGATCTTCCTGTCACTGCCTTTCTCCCTTATGGCTTCCACCATAGTGGGCACTTCCTTGAATTTTCAGTTGCTTAGTCAAATGTGTGCAGTAGGTTCTGCCACTTCCTACAGGAATACAGGGACTACCATTGTACCTTAAGGGGGCTTGAAAAAAAAGACCCAGGTCTGGACCCCTGCATTTTCCTGTCAGTTTAGCTACTAGCTCCTCTTTCTACTTTTCCAAAGGCTTCAATTGAGGCGAAACCCGTGCAAGCCTAGAGCTTGTAGAGTTTTCTCCAGATGCCAACACAAATTAAAATCAAGTTAACCAATTTATTCAACCATGTATTCGTCAAATATTTATTGAATGCTTACTATGTGCCAGACATTACAGGCACAGGGGATATGTAGCTTACATTTTATTGGGCAGAGACAGACCATAAATACATAAATGATAAGTAAGTGATACTATTCTAGATTTACACATATGAAACTAAAGGACAAATGGGTTGTGAGTACCATGAGGGAGGGGCTGCCACTTTTGCTGAGGTTCAAGGACAATGTTTCTGAGGACCTGACTTTGAACTATGATAAAATAGAACTAGAAGGAGCCACATTTTATACAGGGTCTTATGACCATCACTGTTCATGGCTTTGTCATAAATGAACTTTCCATTTAATGATTTTGCAACTGGATAAAATACTCTGCCCATCCCAATGTGTTTGCACCACTTGGTCCCAAAGTGTGGGTTAGTATGAGCTGCTGGAACCCTTGTATCATTCAGCCAGCCTTTGTGCAGGATGAGAAAGATTGAGGCTGTCTTGAGAAGCAAACTGCTTGACAGGAAATAGTGATGTGTAGTGTTTAATTTGAAACCTGCTAGACACCATAGAGTTTTTACCTTGGGTAAATTGTATATCCTCCC
Source organism: Dolichotis patagonum (assembly GCA_004027295.1). NCBI lineage: Eukaryota > Metazoa > Chordata > Mammalia > Rodentia > Caviidae > Dolichotis > Dolichotis patagonum. The sequence goes on along the minus strand of PVJX010012811.1, from coordinate 11,820 downwards.
TTCTCTTTAGTTTTCCAATTTATAAGGTGGATAAAATAAATATAAAAAGCTAGATATACAAAAAGGGATCAAAACTACACTTGTGTGAAAAATTGGGGATGCAGAAATTTTATGAGTGGTACTAAACATACACAGAGGAGAAAATAACCCAAAAAAGTAGCATTTAAGACCTTTAGAGCTTATATCAAAGAACCAGAGAACCTTGAGTTTAAAATAACTCTACTCACTTGCTAATAATATTGTCCTTGAGCAAGTTACCTGATCTGATTATCACTCAGTTTGTTCATTTGTAATGTGGACATAATAACAGTGTTCACCTTATATTCTAGGATAAGATTAATGAGTCAATGTGTGTAAAACATTAAACATAAACATTACTTCTTTATTTAATATTAGTTCACTAACCTGGCTTGTGGGAATAAGTAGTTTGATTCCCTTTATTAACAAAAGATAGCTATATTCTTTGCATGTTATATTGACTTTTTTGCCAAACTGTTCTCAAGCTGACTGCTGCACTGTCATTTAGTGTAATTTTCCCCACTACTCGTGCCTTTACTCCAGAGTAAGTCAACATTTTGTCTCACCAGGACAACAACAATGGTCTAGATTGTCTCCCTATTTCTCCTCCAAGGCCTTCAGCACATGGTAGGATTGGTAATCACCACAGAATATAACTTAGTCGTCCAATGGCTTCTATGTACCCCCAAATAAAAGTCAGAATACTTGGAAGAATGCAGCTGTACCACTAATTTAGGAATGCTGTAAGATGAAAGCCTGGTAGTCTCAGACTTCTCAAATTGGAAAAGGCCTCTGGTGTGGGGGAATGAATTCTACAATAGTGAAGAGCTGAATTCACTGCTTGGATTTGCAACTAGCCAGCAGTGTGACTGAACTAGTTACCTCCTTTGCTTGGCATTGCTGAACAAAATATCTGATACACACAATTTAAATCACGAGAAGTTTACTTTGGGTCATGGTTTCAGAGGGTTAAGTCCAGGGTCAGTTGGCTCCAAAGCAGAAACATCACGGAAGAATGTGTGTTGGAGGAAAGCTGCTTACTGTGTGGAAGCCCAAAGCAGAAAGCAGAGGAAGAGTCAGATAAGAAGAGGTCATAAACCAGATATAGTCCTGAAGATCAAGTCCCCATGACACACTTCGTCTATCTAAGCCACTTTCCTAACAGCCCATTCATCTGTGGACTCATCAATGCAACAACCCATTAATGAGATTTGTGCCCTTACAATCCAATCACCTCTCTGGGAGTCTCTAGTAGTCAAGTTGACAATTGATATTATTGGACACATCTCCCATTTAATTTCAGTAACTTTCCATTTACCAAGAATTAATAGACCTAGTTAGGAAGAATTTTGAGTGTTTCAATGAGATAATGTGTTTGAAGAGCCTCAACATGGTAAGAGTAGGGGTTCACCCAGTGGCAATTCCTTTACCTCCTTATCAGGTGCCATTCCATTCACTCAGCCACACCTCTGATAAATCTTTACAAAGACAACCAGTTTCCAAACAGCTTATGGGAGAAGACTGGATGGTTGCCCATCAGACCAGAGAATTTTATAGCTTTCAATACAGCCTCAGACTCAGTGGGGGAGTCTCACAGCATCCTGGGCAGGCACAGAGCCACAGAGGCACCAAAAAGTTGATAAAGAAGACCCTTGCAAAAGCCTGGAGATACTAAGGTGTTTTGCCATGTTCTTCAGTCCGAGTTTGAAGGTGTAGTGTGTACTGGGAGTACTACATCCCATAAGCTGGGAAGCATCACAGCTCCCTTGGTTCTGGGAGTATTTGAAACTAGGTTCTATGTTTATTCTTGCCAGGTAGTTTTATCTGGAAAACTGAAATTTTAAAATTCTTTTCCTAAAGTTGAATAAAAATTTGCTTTTCAAAAATGTTTACTTACTGGCCTCTGCCCTGCTGGTGGGGTTCACACAATGTGAATATTCTCTCTTTTTGTGGTAATGTTTCAGATATCAAAAGACAATGATCATCAAGCATCTCTAGTGACTTCATTTGCCATGTAATCCCCATGGTTGTCAGCTCCATTTCCATTTTCTTCCTCTGCTTAGTGCCTCTTTCTAAGTGGTTAGATACTAGATCCCTCACTGAAGCTATAGTTCTCAGAACCACTGGAAGGAGCAGACAGGAGTCGGTTACCACTGGGAAACACTGAAGGTTCTGTTACCTTCCTTGGAAACTTTCCTTCACTGAGGAATGAAACAGAGCTGGAACCTAAACTCAGGTCAAAATCTTTTTCTCATGAATAGCAATAGGATAAGTAAGGCGTTTCTCCTCATGCTGTATTTGTGTTCTTGGGCCCTTGCATAAGATTCCACAGCTTTTGAAACATCTGCTGAAGCACCCTGTGGTCAGGTCTTAGGCAACATATCTGTCTTTTAAGATACATTGTGCTGACCCTGCCACCCCACTCCTTGACTTTCCTTTCAGCCTAGAGCCCTGTGTATGGAGTAGGCAGGTTCAAAGAAGATAAAAGTATAGTAATTCTTGATAAAAACTTTGAATTGGATAAAACAGAGGTCAAAATTTTTTATTGCATCAGTTCTGGGCATCCTATAGGGTCACATCATCCATTAATCATTGTCTCCAATTTTATTCAACCAGTTATAAATCCACTGAATACAATTTGTTCACAACATTATTATAGGAAACTCCATCAAAGACATTGCTCAAATCGATAGTGTTATCTATTACGTCTTTTTAAATCTCTATTGTGGTCACCCTACCAATGAGCATGTCTATGTGACTTTTCCTTAGTGAGTCTAAGTTGGTCCCAAGAAACATATTCCCCTATAGAGATTTACTGTCTTTCTACTATGTTTTCTGCCTAAGGAATTTCCTCAGTACCATCTTATTATTTTGAAAATCAGAAACAAAATGATTCTCAAAAGATATTAAGTAATTGAGAATGGCATAAAGGAGACTGTGATTAAGCTTTGTACAGATAACTTAGATCAGGCATTAAGAATAATTTCCTGGCTAGACATTGGGCTAAAATTCTAAAAATGGCAATGATGTCACTTGTGCAAATTATTCATAAATTGGTCAATTTTTCTCTGAAGACCTAGAGGCAAATATATAGATGAGGTCATACAGTAGCCAGAAGGTTGCAGCCGAGGAGTCAAAGTCTGAATTTTACTCGTGTGCGTGCTGCTACACAGCAGCTTACTGACATGTTATTCTGGGATAGTCTTTTCTCTGTGAAGCATCAAAAAGGATGGAATACTTTGCAACCCCAGCTCATGGATCCATTGTGATGACTGAGATGAAATGCAACATCACAAGAGAAAGAGGCTATTATTGCTTTTAGAAGAGTTCATGTCTCCACGTGAGCTCCATAGCTGTCAGATTGATGATTGCAGCTATAAATACTGTGGGATGCTGGGAGCACACCCTGTTTGGGGTTGATCATATTCTCTAATTGGGTGTCACCTTTCATGAGCCAAGCAGCTGCCAAAACTGATTGCCTCTGATTTAGTTTCTTGGAACTGATCAGCATATTGTTTTGTTAACAACTATCTGAGGTTCAAGAAGTCTTTCGCGTGGCACCACTTGAAATATAACAGCTGGCTTGGAGACTCTCTTGGTAAGCTCAAATGGGACTGACACACTATTCCCTTCTTACACACAAATATGGCAACATGCTTAAATAGGGTTCCTTGCTTCCTTACTGATTCCAGTGTTTATCAAGAAATTTGTATATTCTAATCTCAGTATTTTGAAACCATGCTGCATCTTGCTTATAAATTAATTAGGGTTCACAAAGCCAAGAAAGAGCATGAAGACAAGACTCTGGCTCTGTGGGTTCTAGTAAGAGCACTCTTTTAGGAGTGGGTCTGGATTGTCTGCTGTAAACGGCTACAGCTACAGACTTCTCTGGGACTTGCTTTCAGCTGGTGACACAGTACTGGCTTCCTTAAATTTTATACTTTCTCTTCCAAAGTCTCACCTACTTGCCTCAGTTTGGGAGTAACTTTGGAGGATGCTGCAGCTTGTAAGCTTTCCACAGTATTATCTGAGGTCTCCATGCTCCCCAGTGCATGGCCTGATAAGCCTTTGGTACGACTTCATGACCTCTCCAACCAAGAGCTTATTTCCAGGATCCTGAGGAAAGACAGTGGGCCCCAGCTGCCTCTGCCACTGACTTATCCAGGGATGATCCTGTCACCTCTTTTAATATGGGGGCTGAGAGTGGGCAGCATTGTGCCAATTCCTGAGAGTCCCCTCCCATGACTGCAGGCTTTCTCCTAAGTCTTGGGGGTAACTGGACCTTCCTTGGTGCTCCCTGAAACGTCTTCCATGGGGTGTTTATGGAGATATCCTTTGAAAAAAGTGGTGGATAGCAGTGTAGATAATGCCCTGATGTGTTTGATGATACGGTTTTCCTCACAAAAAATATGTAAGAGTCAAGGATCTGTACTGTGTGTCTTGGAGGAGTTGGGGGTTGAAATACTAATCGGTGAAGGGCAAGACCAATGTTCACAAGAGAATAGTTTTAAAGCAGGAGTTGAAAGCTCATGTGGTTTAACATCACTCAATAAACAATTTCACAAGCAACTGGGGACCATGAGGGTCTGGAAATAAAGCACAGTCTGTGTGAAGGGTATTGCTACTCCATTACTCCACCAGACCCTTGTGGTCCACTGCTCCACCATGGTGTGTGACCGAGCATGGCCCCTTCTAGAGATGAGCACACACGTGTGCTCACTGTTTTTGCTTCAGATACTTTCTCCAGCATGAACAGTGGTTCAAACCAGACAGACAACCACAGCTCTCAAGCCATATCCAGCTCACAGATACATTTTCTTCACAAGGATCATATTTTCTACAAATTGAACTAAAACTCAAGAGATTTAAATTTTTAAAAATACAGATACTTGAGGTCTAGTCATCAACCAGCACCCCTTGTGGTGGTGCCAGGGACATGGCAAAGGGCACAGAGCCTCTGCACACATGGTCTGAAGAGCAGACAGCCCGAAATGTGTTTCTAAATGTGTAATGGCCACTGGATTTTGTGAGGACTGGGAAAATCTGCAGGTTTGAAAAGAATCTTATTTGCAAATTTACTTATTCTTTGAATTCCTTCTTAAAACATTGTTATTTAATCTTTATGAAATCCTTCAAGGATTCCCAACTGTACACACGATAACAGTTGGCAGTTAAATCCCTCCATATTAAGACTGATTTCATACAAATCATTCATTCAGTCATTTATTCAGGTGTGAATTTTTTTATATGACACAGACATAAGTTGTTATTAAACACTGTGTTTTACTATGAGAATCTACTGGGAATGCAAAAGTTGGTAAGACACTATCATGACCCTCCAGATACTCAGATGCCATAGGGTGGGATGGGCTGATGGTTAAGAGCTCACGCTTATTGACCACCTACCAAATGCCTGGATATTATTCTTAGTACTTTTAAAAAAATTCTCATTTCATCTTCATAACTGCCTACCTAAGAAGGACTATTATTTCTGACCTCAGTTTAGGGCAAGTGTGAAGGGACATGTTGGTTTAACACTGTAACCCATGCCAGAGTTTTAGGGGACTGGAGCTGGGTAGCAGCCTAGTGCATATCTTCCTAACCATTCCTCCAGCCAGCTACCTGGATCCCTGGAGGGGTTCTGGGTGCCTCTGAGCTTTAGCGGAAGCAGCAGATGGTAAATGCCAAGGAGTCTTTGTTTTAGCCCTTTTCCCCATGGTGGGGATGTCAGAGTGGGCCCCTGGGCCATGGGAAACAAATGGAAGCAATACTGGGAAACTATTCAGTGCTTGGGGCTGCCTGTTTCCAGGTGAGATGCTAAGAGCAGAAGATGCTTAGACCTCATCTGTTCCTGCAGGGAAAAAAAGAAGAGGATTCAAAAGTTCCATCCTCCTTACTGAAGAAACAATGTTCAGCCTCTTTAGAGAACAAACAAATACAAATCAGAATGAAATGTCTTTTTCCCACATCAGATAAACAAAGGTTCAAAAGCTTAAAGCTGTTTAGTGTTGGGCATGGCTCTCCTTTTGTACAATACCAATGAGAAAATCAATTAGTAAAGTGATTTTGAGTGCAGTTTGGCAGTGCGTGTGCATGTACATTTTAATGCACATATGTTTTGAAAATCCCCTCAGGATGCCTATATTTATTCAGCACAAGTGTATGCCCATGTATACACATACGTAAGGCTATGGCATTTTTAGAAAACAGAATCGATAAATAAATTATCACAATGCAAACTAAAGAACACTGCAACTTTTTATCACACTTAAAATAAAACCTGAAGTCCTTCCCATGCGGTACGTAGGCCTGGCATGAGGTGGTCATTCACCACCTTCTTCCTACCACTGTCCCCAAGCAGCACGCCAGCCGCAGGGACCCTTGCTGTTCCGAACACAGGTCATGGTAATTCTGCCCTCACACTCTTTGGTCTTGTGTATCCACTTCAGGGAAGATTCTTTCCTCAGGTACTAACAAGGTTCATTCCTCATTTTATTGACGTCTCTGTTCAAATAACTTCTGGCAAACAGCTTCCAAAATGGTCCTCAACAATTCCCTCTTCTCTTTGTTCAATCTTGCAGTTTCCTTGCCTTTAGTGAGGCTGGGTTAAGAGATCTGCTAAAATGAATGGAATATAAGAACGATAAGGGAATATCACTTATTTTCTTTAAAAGATTGAGTGTTTTTTATTAGTACGTGTCTGTAGTACATAATGACTACATTTTTCATGGGCAATTTGTGCATGTACATAACACATTTTAATTCTTTTTTGTTCCCTTCTCCTCTTACTCCCTCCAACTCTTGTTCTCTTCATTTGTAAAAGATCTCCCTACTTGCTATTATCTATCCTTTATTTTGCTCTTTATTTATATTTTTGGTTTTTCATATAAAAGAAATCATGTGATATTTGACCTTCTATGTCCAATTTATTTTGCCTAACATTATGACCTGGAGGTGTATCAATTTACCTACAAATGCCTCAAGTTCATTCTTTGTGGCACAGTAGTTATGTATAAATACCACATTTTCTTTGTCCATTCATTTTTTGATGGACATATAGGCTGTTTTCAAGATTTAGCTATTATACATTGTGGTGCTACAAACATGGGTATGCATGTATCATCGTAATATAATAACTTTAACACTTCTGGGAAGATAGCTAGGAAGGAGATGTTGAAGGAGATTGGTTGGGTCAAATGGAATTTCTAGTTTTAATTTTTGAGGAATTTCATAGTGGTTGTATTAGTTTATACTCCCACCAACAATGTAGAAGAGTTCTTTTTTCCTGAAACCTCAACAGCATTTGATGGTTTCTTTATGATAGCTATTCTTTGTGAAGTAAAATAGTAATTATTTTAATTTTCATTTCTGTAATGACCAGAACATTTTTTCATGTATCTCTTGGCCATTTGTACTTCTTCTGGGAAGTATTCATTTCAGTTGCCCATTTTTTGATTAAGTCTTTTATTTTTGAGGAAAGAGTCTAATTGTTGTGTGTTCTTTATGTATTCTAGATGTTAGTCCTCTATCTAGGAATAGCTGCTCATCAAATTTAACATAAACAAAACCAACCAAATAAAGCATGAAAATGACATGGTTTCCAGGCGGGGATCACTTCCTGGTGAGGCCTTGTTCTTTCCCCCACTATAGTCCCGGAATGGCGCTGACTTGCTGAGAGAGGTTTGGATGTGGCTGTCCTCACCCCGGCAGCAGTGGGTGCATGTGCTGCTTTCCAGGGGGTATCACCTCCTGGTGGGGCCCCTGGTTCTCTCCCTCCACAGTCTGTGAATGGCCTATAATTTTATTGTATATATGGTTACTGCTACTGTATATGTGGTAAATAAAATGCTGTATGTAAAACACAGATCTTTAGGTCTCATATCCTATAACTCTGTTATTTTTTTCAATATCGATTCATGGAAACCTAATTAAATTTTTATTTATTTCTTATTTTTCCATTTTAATTCTATCCTTTAGTTCTATCACATTTTAAAATTATCAGTATGATATAAAATTATGGTTCATTTGACATATATTACTAGTGAGATTGGACATGTTTTCATGCTTTCTTTTACAATTTAGATTTTTCTCTTTAAATTACTTTCTTTTTTATTTGTTTTTGTTACATATGTCTGCAGTGCATGAAGTTTGCAATCATCTTGGGAGAGGGTACATGTACATAATATGGCTTCATTCTTTCTTTAATCTATTTCCCCTTCCCATCCACCTCTTTCCCTCCTCCTTTAGATCCTATTCCCTTATTTTCATTCTTTTTGATATTATTAGTCTTATGTTTTTGACATATAACTCTTACATTCATTGAGGTTACATTGTTCCTGTACATGGCATATCTTTATTCTACTTATTTACCCTTCCTCCTCCCCTCTCCCCTTGCCTGTGGTCCCTTGGACTCCTTCTTATCTGCAAGAGATCTATCTCCATATCCACGTCTATCCATCCTTCATTGTTTGTTTGTACTTTACTCCAATGACAGATGTTACACAGAATTTAAGTTTGTGTATCTAATTTATTTCACTTGGCATTGTATCTTTTAGGTGCATCCATTTTCCCACAAATGTCTCAAATTTATTCTTCTTTATAGATGAGCAGTATCTTTCATTATGTATGGATAACATACCTTACTTTCTTTATCCATTTGTGTTTATGGATATACAGCTTGCTTCCAGGATTTATCTGTTAGGAATTGTGCTGCTATATACATGGATATATGTGTATCACTTTAGTATGGCCTTTAGTTCTTTGGGGAAGATCCCTAGAAGGAAATAGCTGAGTCATACAAAATTTCTAAGTGAGGATTAAAGAAGTTTGGTGACTTATTGAATATATCACACAACTGTAGGCTGAGAATATTAAATTTTAGTACATTACTGTCTGAGTACATGGCTCAAGCTTTAGAGTCATTTTATTTCCCTGCTTTTCTTCCATGTTCAAGGGTCTCAGGCACAGTGCACATCTTCCTCATAGTGTTTTAAAAATCCTGTGTTTAGTCTCTTTAAGTATTTTTTTCTCCTTTAAATTTTTTCTTCTGTTTTTGACTTTTGTTAGTACATGTTTGCAGTATAATGATTACATTCATTGTAAGATATTAGTACATGTACAAACACATTTCAATTCTGCCCCTTTCCTCTTCTTCCATGCTCCTTTTATTTTTTCTAGCATCAGATTTATTTATTTATCTTATAAGACTTCATGAAGTTAATTATCATATATAGTATACAGATTGCAGACCAGACTAATAATAGGCCAAAGAACATATGTAACATATAAGACAATTGTATTAAGTCAAAGTGCATTTTTAGATACTTTGTACACACTGAATTACAACACCATTTTTTCTTTTTTTCACCTTATATAGTATACATATATTGAGTTTTATATATAAGAAAAATCATGCAATATTTAAGTTTGTGTGTCTAGATTACTTCACTTAACATTATGGTCTCAGGTTATATCTGTTTTCCCAGAAATGATTGATGTTTACCCCTTTTTATGGCAGAATAGCACTGCATTGTGTGTAAACACCAGATTTTTGTCCATCATCTCTGAACAGACATCTTTAATGTTTTAATCTCTGGTTTAGGACATCCTATTTTCTGTGGTGTAGTGGGACAGATCACAGCAGCTCACGAGAGCCAGTGTTAGCATTTCTTTCCATTTCTGGGCTTGAACATCCCATGACAATTTTAGAGAGCTGGTTTACAAGCACATTAAGCATTGTCCTCTTTTTATCCTATTCTTCTATCTCATTAGATCTGTCCTTTTTGGTTGCTTATTAGCATGCACATGATTTTGTCATCCAAACTATTTGCTATCCCTCTTTGCTTTATACTACCCAAAAGTTGGATAAGATTATCTTCTAAGTCACCACTGGGTAGTGAATTATGTGTTAAGGCTCTGGAGTGGATACTGCTCTCCAGATTCACTTGTTCCATCAAGTGACACCTTCATTCCTCAGCTAAAAACCTGTATTTGTCAAGTACTTACTATGCACTGAGAGGTGTTTTAAGCCCTTTACATGTATTAAAATATTTATAATCCATTCAACAACCTTTGTGGTACAATTTGAAGCACAATCATTCTCTTTAGGGTGTTTACCTGACTAGTTGAAGTAGTATTCAAACCCTATTTTCTAACCTTTCTTTGTCTAATTTCCATGCAATCCAAGCCCTAAGGCTCTGTCTGAACTATCAGGATACCGCAGAGATGCTTGGTTTAAGTGAGAGATGGGATTTAGCTGGCAGCACGGACCCACTGAAAGTTTTTAAATGTAAGCCTTATATTTTTCAGAGAGTATTTGAAATGTTTTTGTTAGACTAGGGTATGACAGATTGGCCTAAATAGGAAGAAGGCCAGGGGCAGAAAAAACACTTGTGGCTTTATAGTTCTCATTTAGCATTTGATTGTTGTTGGTGGAAATTAAACCCCTCCTTCATATGAGGCTTCCCTCTAACTGATCGGCCTCTTGCTGACTTGGTCACATTGCCAGTGTTCTGTTCCTGCCATTTCTCAGGTCTGGGCTACATTTTTCTATCTGCTTTGTTTATAATGAAATATTTTAAAAATATTATTATTATTCCTGAGTTCTCCCATAACATCATCTCCCTTAAACACTCATCACCTGGTTTATACACTTTTGACTTACTCATTTCCCACATATTCATTATTTCTCACCAGTGAGTCTTTAAGTTCCTCAAGGGCAGGAACTGCATATTAATGCTTTGGCATACTCTGCAGTGCTGCGATTATCAGAGTTATTCCATAAATGCTTGTTGGATATAAGAATGCATAAATAACTCGTTTTCCTCCTATGAACAGGCTCACTGACAGTAGGTGCCTGGAGTAATATAATTAAGGAGCTCCAAAATAAAATTGTATTAAGGAACTACTTAAATGCTGTAAAGAAAAGTAGGGAAGACAGCCAATTAGTATCCAAGAGCACCCATGATTTCTAAATGATAGAAGAAGTCATTTATTGGATTTAGTTGACTTGGGTTCCTCGTTACAGCTTGTACCCTAAATCCTTAATTGCTTTGTCCAAAGGAGGAAAGCAGAAGCCCTATCCATAGCCAAATTATAAAGTATCCAGACTAAGTAACCCCAACTCTGTTGGCAGGTGTCAGAGTGTGTCTAGAGAGCCAGAATGAAGTCACAGAATTGACAACTATTGAGAACCTACTGTGTGCAAAAGTATGCTAGATACCTTTTGTTTTATTTTCATCACAAACTTGCTTTGTGTGCTTTGATATTCTCTTCGAGAGAAAATAAAACTGAGAGCTGAAAGGGTCTGCTAAAAGGGTGTATACAGTGTCCAAGAATACAGAGATAGTAAGAAGTGGAGCAGGGATTTAAATTCATCTCTATCTAAAAACAGTGGTTTATGATTTACATGGAGGTCTACACTGGTAATATAAATGTGTGAATTCAGTTGACTATAGGAAAACTGTGGAAAGTTTGCAAGTTCTACCTAAAGGTATTTATTTTTTAAGCCTTCTAGTCAAAACTGTTTTTGCAGGTTGTACTTCACTGTTTGATCATTTACAACTCTAATTTTAGTAAGGTCCTGTGCCCAGTCAAGGGTGGGAGAAATAGATAGATCCCTCTGGCATTTTCTGTAGTGAGCTGCCACTAGATAGCAAGTCCAGCCTGGATCTCCAACCAATGCTTGATGGGCAAAAGCACAGAGACTGTGAGAACAAAGAGGTCATCCAGGGACTCAATTAGGTGCCACTTATGCAGACAACCAGAGCTAGGCCATCACTTTACAGACGTCAGCAAAGAAGC
>PVJX010012810.1:0-49247 GCA_004027295.1 Dolichotis patagonum | reverse complement strand
CCTCCACGTAGAACCCTTCGATTGGCTATAGACAGCTTATAAGCTTAGTGTAAGGAAGTGCTCGTTGCACAACACGCAGGGAGCCGTCAAGGACGGACATGTGATGAGGTTGCTGCCCGGTCAATAAAGGAGCTTGCAGAAGTCCAGTGTTCGTGTGCTCTCTTCCGCGGGACGGAGTCGGTGCCGGACAGCCCAGAACATAGGCACACCCTCCCTTCTGGTTCCCAAGGCAGAATTACTCTCAGTGCCATGCTAGACACTTTTCACACGGCCCCCCTAATCTATGGACACAGGAAATACCATCATCATCATAATAATAATATGTATTTTTCCAGAACATATAAATGAAGAACAGGAAAATATGTGTATTTTGTTTGCTTCGGTTTGGCGTTTTGAGACAGGGTCTTGAGCTCACTTGGTAGCTGAGGCAGGCCTGGAATTCACAGTGATCCTCCTGCCTCAGCCTCCTGAGTGCTGGGATCACAGGTGTGTACAACCATAGCTGGCTTGCTTTCTAAGTTATTAAGACCATTCCTGGGTTACTGCTGGCTAATGGATGACTAAGGTATTCCCCTCTGTCTTCAGAATTACTTTCTTCTGGACAAAATTGAACATTAACAAGCTGTCTCCTAGTAATAAATGGAATGTCCTTTTGTTTCCCTGGGTATGTTAGAGCAAAAACAAACTTTCACTCAAAAACTATTTTTCAGACTCTGTTTTTCTGCTTTGTTTTTGAGTCAGGGCCTTATAATCCAGCCTGCTTGAACTCATGGGGATTCTCCTGCTTCAGCCTCTAAGACGCAGTGATGACAGGTGTGTACCACCACTCCTGGCCCCTACTCTTAGGTATACACGATTTAACAATTCACAGAGGGATTTCAGGGCTATCTCATCCCATGTGACTACAGCTCTGCGAAGGAATTATTTACACCCTTGTAGGAAGGAAAGAAAGAGATCTTATGAGAATAAACAACACTCTCAGACTGCTTCCCAACCACCCATCCATCTATCCATCCATCCATCCATCCATCCATCCAATCCATCCATCCATCCGTCTTATCCATTCAACCATCCATCCATGCATGCGTCCATCCATCCGTCAATCCATTCATCTATCCATCCATTCATGCATGCATCCATCCATGCATCCATCCGTCTATCCATGCAGCCATCCATCTATCCATCCATCCATCCACCATTCGTCTATCACCCTTCCATCTATCCATGCATTCATATGTTCATCCATCTGTCCAGACATCCATCCACCATCCATCTATCCATCCATCTATCCATCCATGCATCCATATGTCCATCCATCTGTCCAGGCATCCATCCACCATCCATCCAGGCACCCATCCATTCATCCATCCATCTGTCTATCCAGGCATCCATCCATCCATCCATCCATCCATCCATCCATCCATCCATCCACCATCCACTCATCCCTCCATTTCCCGGGCACTCCCAGACAGGAGGCGTTAGGGCTCCTGGAATTCGACTCAGCCTCCATCCCTATGAGCCCATAGAGTCCCCTGGGGGCACAAGGACAGAATCAACCCAGACCCAGGTTGGAAGGCAGAGCCAGCAGCCCCAGAGAAGGACAAGGCCTGGGTCCTCTTTGTCCCCATCTCCTTCCAGAGCCATGCACCACTGACAAAGCCAGACCTGCTGCCCACAGCTGGTCCTGGAGACGAAGTGGACGACGTCCTCAGGAGGCCTGGAGCCAGGAATCACCTGCGAGCCCAGCTCTGTGTCCATGGGCCCCAGGATGCATGACGCAGGCCGGGGAGGGCACCAAAGCTGGCTGGCCAAGGACCACCCCGAGGTCACAGAGGGCCGACTCCAGCGTTTCTGCAACCGTAAAAAACGCCATCCTACTCCCGCAGCAGAGGAGCCGGGTGGGGCGGCTCTCGGAGGATGACACCCCCAACCCCAGGGCCTGCCGTGCAGCTACGAGGTAGTCTCCAGCCTCCTGTCACTCAGGCCAACACTGCTACCTAGATGAGCGAACTGTTTCTTCACCTCTTACTCCAAACTTGCAAAACAAGCTCCTTAAAAAAATAAAATTATGGAGGAACTGTCAAGGGATTTCCAGAGTTTAAAACCATCATTATTAAAGAGGAAAACTCATGAATGCTAAGGAAGTCAAGCATGACACACTGGAGGTGATTTGTTTTTGAGACAAGGTCTCACTACACAGCCCACACTGGCCTGGAACTATAGTGATCCCCCTGCCTCAGCCTCCCGAGTGCACCCCCACACCCGCCAAATGCACTTTTATCCACATTCTCTCCTTCAGGCTTCACTGCCACCCTCTAAGATATGGCAAAGTCCCCGTTTGATAGATGAAGACACTGGAGCTTGGGGTCACTCAGCTGTGGCACAACTACTTTGCAAATATTCCTGCAAGAGAATCTGCAACTTAGCGGCACACACCTGTGATTTCAGCACTCGGGAGGCTGAGGCAGGAGGATTGCCATGAATGCCAAGCCAGCCTGGGCTACATAGAGAGTTCAACTATTTTTAAAAAACAAATGAAAAATAAAAGGACACTATGAGAGACAGGATTGAAATGCAGGTTTCTCTAAACAGGCTCCTGTGGCCGGCCGGGGACGGGGCTGCTTCCACAGCCTCTGGGAGAAAGCTGCTCCCAGCCTGGAGAGGACCCCCGGGTGTCCAGGTCTCTGCCTCCTCCGGGACACCCCTGCCAGACGCCGACCTGGCTATCGCCGGAAGCACCTCCAAAAGTGCATCTAAGGTCACGACGGTCAGCGGTGTGCTGGCCAGGGTGTGGGGAGGCTGAGGGCATCGGTGGCAAGGCGTGAAGGAAGGAACCCAGAGGGACACGCCGGGACAGGCGCCTGGGGCCTCCAGGTCCAGAGACATCTGCGCTGACACCTGCAGCAGGGAGGTGAGCACCGAGCTCCCCGGAAATGCAGTCCCACCTGTCCGTCACTCACTGAGTTTCCCTGCTCAAACTGCTTTGCTGTGACCATTATCTGCAGGTTTCTTCTCTTGTGTTTGTTTTTCAGGGCCAGGGATGGAACCCAGGCGCTCAACGGAGACAGAGCTGAACCCAGCAGGGGCGTCCCAGCCCCCCAGCTCCTAAAGCACTGCACAGTGCAGAGGGTGCTTGAGGAAAAAGTGCTCAAGACTCCCCAAGAGAATGACACCAGGGCTAGTGCAGCCTCTGCCCACATAACGATTACGTTAGCCTCATAACTGAGAGAACCAACATTTAGAGTCGAATTCTAGCTAGGCTTGTAAACTTTTCAAAAATCATTTATTAAAATCCAATAAAGTGGGCTGAGGCTAGAAGAAAACCATGAGTTCAAGACCTAGGCTACAACGTAAGCTTAAGACCAGCCTGAACTGCATAGCGAGACCCTGTCTCAAAAAGGAAAAAGAAATCCAATAAAGTTTGTATTTATGTTCATTTGAAAATCCATTTACTTTCAACAACTAAATAAACAACAGCACAGTGTTTAAGACACACACTGAAGCAGTGACTCTGGGACTTTCCTAAGCATCACCCGGGGCACAGACAGGAGCTGAGCAAGAAACTAGGGCTGGGAAAAATTCGTGACACACGGATTATGAACTCTCTGCTGGGCGGGCATGGCGACGCAAGCCTGCATTCCAGGACTCTGGGGCCAAAGGACGAGGAGCCCGAGGTCGAGCTCAGCATGGATAATTTAGTAAAACAGTGAAACTATCTCAAAATGAGGGAAAGAAAAAGTTAAAACATGCTGGGGGTGAAGCTCAGAGAGGATTAAACAGGTTCAATTTTTAGCACTTAAAAAAAAAATGTGATTCTCACCATGCTGGCACGGTGAGACATGCCTGTAATCCCAGTACTCAGGAGGCCGAGGCAGGAGGACTGCTGCAAATTCGGGAGCCAGACTGAGCTCCACAGTGAGTTCAAGGCCAGTGTGAACTGCACGGCAAGACTTTGTCTTCAAAACACGTAATTCTGTCTACCAGGTAAAATAGATGGTTAAGATGCATCCATAATAACACGCCTAGGAAATATAACCGGGCCACACACAGCACGGGCAATTCCAAACCACAATTACTTCACAAAAAGCTAAAATCATGTTCTAATCTCCGAGGCGCTGGAAGAACCTTGGAAACTCACTGACCGAACGCGCTGACGTCAGCCACCTCCGCAGCTGGTGTCCCAGGCGGGCGGGGTCTCAGGAGACACAGGCAGCGCGATGTGCCGGGCGGCCAGGCGCCCGCACACGCAAACGCGAGGTAACCCAAAGCCCTGCGGGACCCACCGCACCCACCGCTCCGCTTGGCGCGTCTGGCACTCGGGACACCTGCAGTCACGGGCGGGTGGCCGAAGCCATCGCGAAGGCTTTTCCCTGCCAAACGCGGGGAGCTCGTGCGCACGCGCACATGGCAGATTACAGCCACAATGGCATATGAAAACCCCAAACCCCACACCAAAACGCTGGCGGCCCTGTGCCGCGGCCGCCAAAGCCATGGCACACTAAATGGGTCCAGCATCACCAGCGAGGTCCTGACTCCCTCTCATCAGCCCGTGACGAGTCCAAGCTCAGAAGCTGCGGTGTGATTTATATGGACCGCATGTCAACCCTGCAAGGCCACAAGCCACAATAATCCTCCGGCAGAAGGCGCCAAGCTGGGGTGCTGTTGGGCAGTGCAGACTTTCTGCTTCTGGTGTGGGGAGGGGCCAGGGGCCTCACCCATGCCCCACAAGTGCGCTGCCACTGAGTTGCACCCCCAGCCCACTACTTTGTTTTTCAGGGTCCTACTACATAGTCCAAACTGTCCTTGAACTCAGTGTGCAGCCCACTCTGGCCTCAAACTTGCGTTGATCCTCCTGCTTCAGCCTCCTGTGATTACAGCTGTGGACCACCATGGCTTCCCGATTTTTTTTTTAAGAGAAGGGAGGCCAACACAGCTCAGAGAGTGGTCACCATGATGAAACTCATTCCCTAGAGTTCAGTGTCCTCGGAAGGATGACAAGCCCCTGAATTATACGGAGGCGGGATCTTACTTGCCCAGGACACACACACACAGAGGACACAGCAATCCCGTTCAAGAGATAGGAACCCACATGCACACAAAAACCTGTCTGCCAGTGTTCAATTTACAGCACCGCGTCTCAAAGCTTCCACAGCTGGGGTCTGGGGGAACAGTCTGGGGATCCCCATGCGTTTGGACTAGTCAGTACTCAGCCATCAAACAGGATGAACCAAGCCAGGCTTAGCAGCGAATGCCTGTGATCCCAGCATTTTGGGAGGCTGAGGCAGGAGGATCCCAATTTGAAGCTCCGGCCAGGCAATTTAGTGAGACCCTGCCTTAAATAACAAAAGAGGCTAGGCAGGTAGCTCAGTGGAGAGATGCCTCTGGGTTTGGTCCCTAGTGCCAACAAGAAAAGAAAGATGCGTTTCAAATGCATCATGCTAAACGGGAAAAGCCAGACTCAAAGCACGTACCAGGTGGGGCGCTTTTAGTAATGACATGGGGAGGGCAGGGCTGGGGCCTCCCGGGATCCTGGATGAGGGGACACCGCTGGGCGTCCTTCAGCGTGGCAGGTGCAGGCTGCGTCTCTCGTGATCCCAGCACCGCTACCCCTGCGGTGCTCTGACCGGGTGCAGCTCATGAAAGCACCTCGAGAGCCTGGGGAAGGGTGACTGCACAAAGACCACGGGCACACGTGGACGGGGCCGCTGCCCAGATGAGTTGCAGAGCCACTTACCACGCACCACTGTACCACACGCCAAAGCAGCCATGAGAGACGCACTGCACTGGCCCTCGCATATGTGGCCTGGGAGCCACGAGAGAAGTGGCCACGAGAGACACACTGCACTGATCCTTGCACACGTGGCCTGGGTGCCACACTGCCCTGCAGGAGACGCAGGCTGGGTCCCCACAGGGATCGAGGGCCACTGGCTCAGGACCATGGTGTCCGCTGGGGACAGCACCCGAGCTCTTGATTTGGAGGTGGTGGTGACAGGGACCGGATGCCCTGGGATTTTACACTGGAAAATGGGCACAGCAGGTCCTTCTGTGCTGCGCCTGTTCACCGCAGTTATAAAACTAACCCTTCACACAGCAGTCCGGTGCCTGTCACGGGGACGCTGCTCTGAGCTGTCACAGCCACACGGGAGAGAGCACCGCTATCCTCCGTGAGGAAAGGAGAGCACAATATAAGCCGGCACACAGACGCCCAGCAGCAAACGGCTGGGCCCGCGGCCGGAAGCAAACCCTCCCTGCAGCTGCTCGCTTTACCCAGACTCGGGATCCACGTGGGAAGCAGGAGACGTCACAGTGCAGACTGTCAGGCCACCCTCTCTGGGCCAGGGCTCTGGGCGTGGTCATCACCCGTCCACCCCATCGACACAGGGGTCAGCAGGGCTGCCGGTCACACTTTGACCCCAGCACTCAAGGAGGCTGAGGCAGGAGGATCCCAAGTTCCAGCCCAGCCTGGACAACTAAGAAAGGTACAAAATTTAAAATGTGGAGAGAGAGAGTCGGGGGATATAGCTTGGTATGAAGCCCCTGGGTTCAATCCTTGGCACTATAAACAAACAAGTCATAAATGGGAAGCAAGTCTTGGGTTCAACCCCGAGAACGGGTGGGGGGGGACACAACAACAAAACACACCCAAGTGCTCCTGGGAAGCAGCTGGGAGTCCCACACTAGTGAGGACTAGGGTCCACCCTCACTTCCCACTGTGCTCCTGTGGCTTCCACCTAAGTCCCTCCCTGATTGGCTCCTCCTCTTGCCCAGCCCTTCCTCATTGGCTCCTCCCCCTCCCAGACTGTCCCCATTGGTTCCTCCCCTTGCCCAACCGCCCTGATTGGGTCTTCCTCCTGCCCAGCCCTCCTGATTGGCTCTTCCTTTCCAGCACCTCTTTCCTGGACCACCCAGTGTAGAGTGGTCCCTCTCACCCTGCCCACCCAGTGAGTGGCTCTCAGACCTTCACCCTGTGGCAGCACAGCACTGCACACGCACTGCTCCCCCAGAGAGCAAGGATTGCAGGGAGGGAGGGGCTATGTTAGGAGGGGAGACTCAGCCTGTCCCAAGGCCCTGGGGCGGGGCTACCTTAGGGAGGGAGGGGGAGGTGATGCAGTCGCAAAGAGGGCAGGGTCACAGAGATTTGGGGTTTTACTGGGGAATCAAGGGACCCTTCTGAGAGTTTTAAGCAGACAAATGACACGTATAACTTTTGCTTGTTTGTTTTGTTTTGTTTTGTTTTGTTTTGGCATTGCAGTCTCTAAGAGTTTTAAAGGATTCCCTTGGCCAGGTGCAGTGGTTCAATGCTTATAATCTCTGTGGCTTGGGAGGCTGAGGCAGGAGGGTGGCAAGTTGATCACGTGGTCAATCCACTACAAGGCCTGTCTCAAAATTAAAAACCAAAGTTGTGTTGTTCTGCTTTGTTTTAAGGGCTGGGGATGTAGCTCAGGGCCAAGGCCCTGCTCAGGAGTTAGATCTGCGCTTGTTTAAATGATTGTTTGTCTGGTGTCCACTTCGGGTAGCAGGGAAGATTACGGTACACAGTCGTCCCCACCCTCCTCCCACTCCTGCTCCTCTATCCCTCCCTCCTTCCCTCCTCTCTCTTCTCTCAGCTTCAGCTGGAGACCAAGACAAACTTCAACTCACCCCCAACTCAAGACAGTGCGTGACAATACCTATCTGTTACATGAATTATCTCAAATTCTAATTCCTCAAATAAAGTCCTAGCACACATAATCTTTAAGAACAACCCTACTTCCATATTTTCTATACTCCTAAAAGCAGCCGAACTTTCTCTACCATAAATAAATGCGACATCAGATCCAGCTCCTACCTGCTTAGAGTCCTGCCTGCTAGAAGCAGGGCTGCGTACTCACTCATCCCAAACACTTGAATTCTTCTGTAGCAAGTCCGGGCCCAGACTTTCCAAGAGGAAGGGAAAATCTACAGTGGAAACACCCAAGGGAAAGCTAACTGGGGCAGCTCCTAGGAGAAAGGTACACAGTCCAGACTCTTTCAGCCCCTGGGGGTCCCACCCGCTAGGGACCCAAGGCTACCTGGGCTGTGGGCTCCTACCCCAGCCTCGTGGACCCCCGTGCCACAAGGCCAGTGTAGCCAATTCTGCAGCAAAAGCTCAGTTTGCCAGGTTTCCCCTCAAAACCACCGAGACCAGCATCAACTGTGACCAACACACCCCCATACGTGGTGCCTGGGCACTGGCTTTGGAGGACTGGGGGTGGACCCCACTGTGTGCTCCGTGTTGTGGACGGGGTGGTGGGGGACGGGCATCCCAGCAGCCTTAGGAGACCTCTGGACTCCCAGGTGAATTTAGTGATCACAGAAGAATGTCAAACTATTTTAACACACTCAGGTGTCCCAGCACCCTGGGACTAACTAAGACCGTCCCCAGGCCAGTTACAGGCACCATACGCTTCCATCAGAGGGTGACACACTTCAAACATCGTTCTCACAGTCACACGCCTGACCAACCATCGCCAAGGCCTATGGCTTCTCTGTTTCCTTCCTATATAAACATCCTCACAGGCCCCTCGCGGTGGCTCATGCCTGCAATCCCAGCACTCGGGAGGCAGAAACAGGAGGATCCCTGCGAGTTCAAGGCCAGCTTGGGCTGCATTATGAGACCCTGTCTCAAAGCAACCCAAACACCCTCACTTTATTTTCAAGTGACATGGAAATACGTACAGGCCATTTTTGGAGGGTTATTATACAGACGCTCTTGGGGTGGGCGGATGAACCCGCACACTCACAGACCACTGACTTCCGCCACTGCTCGATTTTCGAAGGAAGAAAGAATAAAAAGGAGGGAAGAAGGTGACCACCCTTGCTAGCCTTGTCTTGTTGCCCCAGTAACACACACCTTCCGGGCTCTGCCCAGCTAAAGTGATTCCGATTGCTGCCGACACACTCGGATTTTTCTCCTGCTAATAATTCCTGCCTCCCGCCCGTGACTGGCGGGCTTCACCCACCGCAGGAGCGCGGACAGCTAATTATCTCCCCATCCACCTTGCCGCCGCTCGCCTGGCAACTTTTATCTGCACCGTGCAGCTGCCGTCCGCGTTTGAAGCGAAGCCTCAGCCTCCACTAAGGCAACGAGACGCACATCGCTAATGATGGCCCGCGCTTTGAAGCCACTGCTCAAAGCCTAATTAAAAATGCACACTCGTTCTCCCCGGCCCGCCGATTTGCACTGTCCCTCCTTCCACCAGGGCTTCAAGTATCTTTTAAAATACTCCGTGCAAAAATCAAATTTAGAGGGGAAAAAAAATCCAAGGAGAATCGAGGAAAAAACTGTGGTTCCATCTTGGGCTTTGACGGCATCTTTAAAATAACCGTTATGGTTGGAAAAGAACCAAGACATTATCGTTCGCAAGATAAAAATTCACTGGCCTCTACTCTGCAATTACAAAAAAGCAAAATACTTCCAGGGAAATATCGCCCATGAGCTACTTTTCTGTCTCCCCACCCTTCGCATTTAGGCGGTGCAAGCTTTCAAGCTGTAATTAACCCAGCTGGCTCTGGGAGGCTTGGGGCAGAAAAACTATCTCTGAGGGCAGAAAAAGGAGGCGAAAGCAGGACTCCAGCGGTCTTTATTTAGCTTCAGCACCAAATTAAATAAACAATTCTTCCAAAGTAATAATATTATAATTTACACACACACGCACGCGCGCGCACACGCACACTAACTTCGTACTGCTAAGAAACAGGTAGAGAGGTGAGTCACCAAATCCAATTTCAAAATAGAACTCGAGCTGAAAATTACAGGTGGGATTTCCTAAGCGGCCTTTATACACACAAACACTAAACAACCAAACTTGTTCCTCCTCTAACGATTTTATTTTTTAAAAAATGTTTTCTTTTTTGATTAAAAAAAATTACTTTGGTGGTGGTACAGGCCTACAGTGATAAACAGCTTTTGCCCAATTACATTTGCTCCTTTAAGAAACCAAAAGGACAAATAAACATCAAAACAAAAGACCTAATGGGGCCGGGAACTAGCTTAGTGGCGGCACAGCGCTGTCTGGCAAACATCAGTACCTGAGTTCAATTCCTGGTACAAAAAAACCCACAAAACCATAATAGGAGGCGGGGAGATAGATGTTTCTCAAGGAGACCAAGAGACAGAGGGAGTGGAGCAGGGTGAATGAGGAGTTAACATGTGTTCCCTCCACGTGCCGGCACCCTCAAAGAATGTAAGCATTATGTGTTGCAAACAGAAATTAGTAAAAGAATAAATCAATAGATAAAAACTAAAAATAAAAAGTCTAACATTTTACTAACGCACAGAATATTTGAACTTTCCTCAGCAGCTCAGGGACTCAACTGTTTCAGTAATGATTTAACATGAAAAATGAGTTGTCAAATTAGACCATCGGCTTTAAATTCCCAGCCACAAAATAACGGGGCACACATTCTTTTTCAAGAACGGAGTCAGTGTTTTAAGTTTCCCTTCCCAATCTAGGACAATGAAGATGAGGCCCCTGCAGGAGGGGATCTCGACAAGGATCCAAAAGTACAAATCCTTCGGATTGCCAGGCCTGGTGGTAGCACCTTAAACCCAGCACTCAGGAGGCTGAGGCAGGAGGATCACTACAAGTTCGAGACCAGCCTGGGGTTCACTGTGAGCTCAAGGCCAGCATGAACTGCAGAGCGAGACCCTGTCTCAAAAAGGCAAAAACCAAACAAAGCAAACAAAAAGCACCGATCCTGAGGTCAGACTCCAAGTGTGCACTGACCACTTCTGGGCAGTGTGATTTCCAAGAGCCACTCTCCCACCCTGCCTCAGTTTCCATAATGAGTGCTGAGCGAATGGGGGTGAACCTCACAGTTTCTGGTGTCCATTCAAGCCGGCTGGGACCTGGGTCCCAGAGTTCAAGGTCAGAGGCGTGGTCCAGGGCTGGTTTCTGACCCTGGGACTGCAGCACCCCAGGACAGGTGTCCAGGGGCAGCCAGCCTGTCTTTTCCCCGCCCCCAGGACCGGCAACTGGAGGCTGCGGACAGCGAGGGCGTCCAGAACCACCCCACCAATTCCCTCGGTTCCCTTTGCTGTCTCCTTTCCCCTAACCCACTTTCCACCACTTTAGGCTGCTGCCAGCTGGGCGGCCTGCACTGCCTGTCAGGCTTGTCCCGTGCCACCCAATGGGCAGGCAGGCCCCGGCCAGGGTGGCCCAGAGCCACTGGGCAGCGCGACAGAGGACAGGGCCTGTCATGCACAGACTGGGCAGCTTCAACACACCGCGCCTTCTCGGGCCGGCTGGCGGGGACACGGACACCTGCACCTTGCCACGAAGCTGTGTTGCTCTGTAGCTCAGGCCGGTCACCCTTGTGCCCACTGCTGCAGGGCGGCCGGGTCTTGTCCCACACCCACGGAGCAGCTGGCCGGCCTGCGGGCGCATTTGCCGTTTTTCTCCCACCTCAGAGTCAGTCGCCAACATCTTAACAATCTGGATTCCACAACCCAGGGGAGCTGCCTCTCCAGGAGAGCAGAGTGATGCGACCACGCTGTCCCCCACTCACTGCCCCTGCAGCCCCAGCTGGCACCGCCGACCTCCATGACCACTGGGCTCAGCCTCCCTGCAGTGCTGCTCCCAGGTACGAGGAGCCCTGGAAAAATCCGGGTCCGGCTGGACGAGGAGAGGTTTGCTTAGGCCCAATCTGCAGAGGGAGCAGTCCCTGGTTGGCAGGAAGCAAGGAGAGAGGAGGAAGGGGACAGACCCCCCCGGCCACGCCCCCAGGGACCCCCTCCTGCCTCAGGCTCCACCTCCAACACCACTGCTCCCGCCAGTGTCCCGGGGGACAGATCCAGAGACAAGTATCACACCCCAAGCCACATCCTGAACCCCACTTGGGAGCACAAACGGCTTTGGGGGGGCGCGCAGGCAGAACCCTGCACACTTGCGGGGCCTCTGTCTCCCACCTTGCACTTCTAGAGGGCAGGGCCCGGAGCAAATCGGTCAGAGCCGGCACACACCACCACGGGTGGGCACCCAGAAGACAGGGGCCTCGCAGCCTCTGGGGGAAGTGGGTAGGAGGAGGACGGCCAGAGACGCGGAGGAGCTGCTGGGGCGCCATCTGGAAGGCTTGGGGTGTGGGGCGAGGGGACCCGCCCCAAGGCAGAGGTGGAGCACGCAGCCACCACGCCCCAGGATGGCTCAGTCACCGGGGCGCCCACAGGCACAAAAGACACAGGCTGCCGCTACAGGGCTCCCTCCGAAATACTCATATTCACCAACCGGAAATTGGACGCCACCGAGCCAAAATACTCTTTATATTATAGAACAGAAACAAGGATGGAAATTAAACAAGGATGCAATTGTAAATGTTACGGGAGCACTGCGGGGCGGGGACCTGCTCCGCAGGAGTGAGAGGCAGAGGTAGGAGATGAAGCAGCCCACGCACAAACCAGTAGCTGGCGGGACAGGTGCACGCTCCAAGGTCACTTTCTTTACTTTCACATAGTTCTGAAAGCCTGAAAACTGTAAAACTAAGTAGCTGTAAGTAACGGTTCCAGTTATTTTCCCCCCAAATCCCCAAAACATGATTTGCATCTCACGCCTGAGGTCTGCACACGAGACTCTAGAACCCGTGCAACAGAGGACAGAGGACCGGCCACATGCTGGCGTACAACTGTGACCCCAGCACTCTAGGAGGCTGAAGCAGGAGGGCTGCAAGTTCAAACCCAGCTTGGGCCACTTAGCAACTTTGGGAGGCCCTGTCTCAAAATAAAAAGTCTGGGGATGCAGCTCAGGATGAGGGCTTTGGCTTCAATTCCATCCTCAGCACTGAGAAAAGGGAGGGAAAAAGGGTTAGAGATCTGCTTCTCCTGCCGGGTTCAGAGCCCAACCCTAAACACACTGGTCCTGAGTTCTTATTTCTGTCTGCTGGCCACTCTTGGGTGGTCTTTCTAAACTGCAGCTCCCCCAGGATCCACACCAGGTGCGAACACCCCGAACCGAACCGGTTTGAATTTCAGTTCTTACACCGGGTGCAACAAGATGCAAAATAAAGCTCAGGCCACTGCGGGCCAAAATCGCAGGGCCCAGTCACCCACTCAAGCTCCAGGACCTGATTCCCCAACGCAGTGACCAGGAGGAGCAGGGGCAGGTTATATGGTGCAATCCCCTGGTCCCTCTCCCCAAGTCCCACCAAGGCTGAGCAGGACGGGCAGGAAAATGTGCTGACCCCAAAGAGCCCAGCCAGCAAACGCAGGAAAGCGAGAGGGATGCGAGGCTGCCCAAGGCCAGGGACGCACCTCCAAGTCACTGCGCACACGTCCCTGGGGACGCCTTCTTCCCCCGCAACCCAGAGCCATCAAAGGTCAACTCTGTCCTGCCCAGACGCTCAGTTTCGGAAGTGGACGACACAGCAGTTCTCCCAGGGAACTGTTACGGCATGTGGGCACCACACTGCTGCAAACCCAGGCGGTTTTACCCGCTCAGATCCTCTGCACCGCACAGGTGCCCGCCCACAGCCTCCTGCACCCGCTCCTCCCTGGAACAGTGCACTCACCCTATGGGGACACACAGACCTCCCCTGAGCACGCCTGCCACGCAGCCACAACTGTGCAGGGTCACCAGGGTGCAAGAGCCTGAGCACCGACTAAGGGCACCGTCAGAGCCGCCTCAGTGGAGGGGCTTGAGGACCCTCAGCCACGCCATCCTGTGCCAGCCCAAAGGAACCAGGAAGATCTGATGAGGAGTACCAACTTGGTTTGTCCCCGCTGAGGCCGGGCCACTGTGTCCCCTATTCACTGGCCAGGTAGAGGGCAAAAGAGGACCTCTCTGACCCACAGCATGGCCTGGGCGGGGCCCTGGGTCCCCAGGAGCGCGCTCCTGTCTCCCACGCTGTGCCCCTGCTGTCCAGTGCCCCGTGCCTCCCGTCATCACCCCCACCACTAATTACAAGACTAGGGCGGGCAGGCCTTGGTCACCTCTGCCAGCCACCATGGTCTAACCCGAGGACCCGGGGTCAGATCCGTGCATAGACGACTGTGGGCACAAGTCACAGCGCCCCCCACGTGGCCGAGGCCATCGGGACTCAGAGCCCGGCTCTCTCTGCGGCGGCCGCCTGCCCGGAGCGGCTCTGTCCTGGCAGCAGCTCTGTTCTCTGCCGGACCGGAAGCTCCAGTCTGTGCCCCTGGGATTTTCCTGGCTGAACTAGAAGGAGGATGCTCCTCCTGGCCCTCCCCCCGCCTGGCCATCAACCTGCTGCCGAGTCCTCGGAGCCCACAGCGCCGTGCCAGCCAGGAGGCGCACCCCAGGGCGGGCACCTGACCCAGCGCCAGCCCTTTGCTGTTGAGAGGCCAGCATTGTCCTGCATGTTACACGGGCCTTGTAAGTGCTGGAGAACCGGCCCTGGCAGACAGGCCTTTGGACAAGCGGGCACTGGGGGAAGCACAGGCTGACCACCTCCCCGCAGGCCGCCTGAGCCCTAAGGGTAGCACTGCCCACCTTTCCAGGGCCATCTCCCTCCCACCAAGGGCGATGACAGCAAGACAGCAAGACAGGGCGACGACACCTATCCACGACACCTATCCACTCGGCCCAGCTCAGCAGCTCTGCAGGAACAGGTGCCTCCCCAGCAGGCCGTCCCTCAGGTCCTCAGGCAAGTGTCAAGGACTCCCCAGGCTTACAGAGGAACTCGCCCAACCTGCAGGTGGCAACACTCCACCCCGGGCTCCAGGGCTCTTCGTGGCTGGCTGGCCAAGGACCTGTGGCATGAATGACGGAGGGAAGGACAAAGGCTCCCGGATGGGGATTCCTGGCTTTTCCAGTGTCCCATGATGTCTGCTGCCAGGTATTCCAGGACAGCTGTCCCTGGGCCCTGGCCGAATGGGCTGGCCAAGTCATTAAAGGCTTAAAAAATTATGTCCCTTATTAAAAAGATACAACAATAACAATCACAAAAGATGAGCAGGCGGCCTCAGCTAGAAAACTCCTGAAACTGTTTGCAGGAGGCGGCTGCTTTTCTAACTCTTCTCTACTAGAGAGCACAAAAACAGGTCGTGGGAGGCCAGGCCAGGAAGGAGGGATCGGTCTCTGCTTTTGTAAGATCACCCCTGGCTGCCTCCGGTGCACTGCCTGCGGCTACTGGACTGCGCAGGACTGCAGGCCTTGCAGGGGCTACGCCGACCTGGCAGGGGCTGGGAGTTAGAAACCGTGCTTGCTTCCTTCCTCTCTCTCTCTCTCTCTCTCTCTCTCTCTCTCTCTCTCTCTCTCGTTTGCTCGTTCATGTTTCACCAATAAGCTGGGCTACAGAAAGTTTCCCCTAAAGCAAGAGGCCGTCCCAAAAGGCCTATGCTTCGCTAGCACGCCAAGGTCAAACAAAAAGGAGTCAATCCCTTAATCCAGAGAAGAAGCAGCCTCCGCACCCCCCCACCCAGCTGTGTGTGGGAGGCTGACCCCCCTCACCCCCAGTCCACACGGAGCCAGCCCCTGCCCCCCGCGGCTCCCCAGGGCCGCTGCACAGCCTGCCCTGCTCCAGGCCACTAAACACCAACTCACTCCAGATCTGCTGCCCAATCCCACAGGCTTCCGGGCCAGGGTGGGGGGTGCAGAAGTTTCACCTGCATCAGATTTTACTTTTCACAAGTTACCCCTCTCCCTGCCCAGAGTTGCACTGGCGGTCTCAGTTACAAAGAGACCCTGCCCCCCGTGTCCCCAGTTCCAGGCAAGTTGCGGATCACTGCACGGCTCGAGGAGGAATCTAAATGCGGTCTGCCCGTCTCCTTTCAAAACAGGAGAGAAGCCATTTCTCCAGACAAAGCCCCGTCCGCGGGAGGTCGGGCTCCACAAAGAGGTCGCCAAGGTGCGAGCGAGAGGACAGCGAGGAGGAGATAAAGGGCCATTTGGGCGCAGCCCCCCACCGCCCTGGCTTTTTTCTAAAGTGTCTCCTTTTCCACAGAGAAGCCTTTTTAAAACTGCATTTGCTTTGGATCCCTACCTGAACAACAATGCGCTGGGATCCGATTTCACCTTTTGTCAAGGACAGGGTGAGAAACAGTCACAGGGCGGTCAGCGTCCAGCAACTCGCAAAGCCCTGGGCTTCCAGGAGGAAGGGTAGGCCCCCCAGAGCCGCCCTCCGCCAGCCCGAGAGGTGGAGGAGGGTGACAAACGCCACCAAATCCCAAGAGCGAAACCCCAGATCGCAATGCACTGTGAGAGAGGCGGTGCTGTTTGTGTTCTGAATTGAAAAGAAAACTACAGTTCCATCGCCTTCAAAGTCACCGCTAGGAACCCAGCATCCGTGGGGAACCAGGAGATGCTTATGGAAAAATTGAGAACTGCACTGAACCCCGGCAGCCCGATCTGCACCGCGGGAGGCGCAGACCTTAAAACGCTCGCCCATTATGATGCAAATGGAGACAATCCGACTCTAGGGCACTTCAGGGGCCGGGGTCTGCAAATAATGTAAAATCACCTCCAAGCGAGCCCTCTGCTCCCCTCCCCCCTCCCTCAAAACTGAATGAAATATGTTTTTTAAAAAAATCAGTCGTTACTGGTACAGGGAAGAAGGTCCTGGAAGTTGCTTTAGAAAACACTGCACCCTTTAGAGGAGGAAACTGGGGCGGGGCCGGGAGAAAATAAAACAGAAAAATAAAAAGAAAAGAAAGGAATAAAAGACGTCAGAAACCCAAGTCCCAAGACAGAGCCCTCCCGCGGGAGGTGAGCTGCTCACCGCCGGGTGAAATCGGAAACCGCGGCGCAGAGCGTGTTCCTGGAAACTTCGCTCTTTCGAAGACCACACTCCTCCCCACGCGTGGGGTGAGCACGTGCACACGGGAGACCCGCGATATTTTACTAGGACTGTCACCTCCGCCTTTTCCAGCCGCGCGGGCCTTCTCGGCCTCAGAGACTGAACCAATGGCCAGTGGCCTCCCCAGATGCCCGCGGCTCTCTGTGTCCACGGCCGCGCGAGACGCGTGGCTTCAGGTCCTCCCACACCCCTGCCCCCAGCCTCGCAGACCCTCCTTCCTGGGCCCCATCCCTCTCCTAAAGGCGCACACGACGCAGCGGCCGGCAACAAAGAGTGGCCACCGGGCCGGCGCCGGGGACGCGGGCGCGGCGGGACACGGGCGGAGCCGGGCGCGTGGGACTGGACAAAGGCGGGATCCGGGCTGCGGCGGCTGCACACGAGTCCGGGCGGGGTGCGCGGCGCCGGGGCGGGGGGCGCTTGGTCCCTACCTGCATGGTGACGACCCCCAGCTCGTCGGCCGCCAGCTTGTGCATCTGGAGAGCCAGCACGCGTGCCTGCTCCAGGATGGAGACGTCGGCCTCGGCCCCCGCGCCCAGCAGCGCGCACGCGGCCAGGCACAGCAGCCCGAGGCGGGGCCGCGCCATGGTGCGCCAGGGCCCCGAAGCTGCGCACCGCTCGGGGCCGCGCAGGAAGCCGAGACGGGGGGCGGGGGGGATCCTCCGGGGCCGGGCCGGAGACGAGGGTGCGGAATCTCCGGTCCCGGCGCAGGAGGCAGAGTCAGGGATCCCTGGTGCCCG
Organism: Dolichotis patagonum; assembly: GCA_004027295.1. Classification (NCBI taxonomy): domain Eukaryota; kingdom Metazoa; phylum Chordata; class Mammalia; order Rodentia; family Caviidae; genus Dolichotis; species Dolichotis patagonum. The sequence goes on along the minus strand of PVJX010012810.1, from coordinate 31,743 downwards.
AAGACGTGGGTGTGGGGGGAATCTCTCCAGTCCCCGCCGCGACAGGACGGACGGGCACCCTCGCCCCGCAAGAAAGCAAGCCACTGAAAGCGGGCGGAGCCGACCATGCAACCACGGTGCGCCGCTGCGCTCACTTTCCGGCCCCGCGCACAGCAATTTATGGAGCGGGAGGGGGCGGGGACAAGGGGCGCCCCGCCTGTGCCGGCCCGGGACGCAGGCGGCGCCGGACGCCAGACCCAGACCCGCCCCCTCCCGTCCCGACCGCTCGGCGGGGTCCCCAGGCTCCAAGCTGCGCCGGCGCGGACTCCGAGCCCGGGCCCAGGATCGGGAGAGCACAGTTATTCAGGTCCCGGGTGGCGGTGTCCAAGGCGACCCGGGCTTGTGCTCTGGGCTTCACGCCCCCTGCTTAGTCCCCGGGTCGCCCCCGCGAGTGCGGGCGTGACCCCGATTTCTGCTTAAGGAAGACAGAGGCTTAAGGAGGCCGAATAAACGGCAGGGCACCCAGAGGGTGAGAATCGGATACAGGAGAAGCGCAAGTCGTGGCCCGAGGCCCCTGCTCCGCAGGGTCCTTTCTCCCTTTCCAGTGAATCATCCTATCGCCTCAGAAGCAGAAAACCAGAAACGAAACCGAACCGAAGTGCTCCCCGCGCTCACGGTTCGCCACCCCCCCACGTGGGCAGGGCCCACTCCCGCTGGCTCCCGGTTCAGGCCTGGCTTGCAAGACCCTCACTTGTTGGAAGGCCTGGAAGCAGGTGGAAGGTGCTGTACGCGTGTGCGCTTGCGTGTTTCTGCGTGTGCACTTGCCTGTGCATGTGTATGAACTTGCGTGTGTGTGCGTGCGGGCACACTTGAGTGTGCACATGTGCGTATTGCGTGTGCGCTTCCGTGTGCATTGTGTGTGCGTGGGCGCTTGCGTGTGTGCACGTGTGTACACTTGAGTGCGCAGTGCATGTATGTGCGTTCATGTGCACACTTGCGTGTGTGCACTTGCATGTGTACACGGATGTGTACATTTGGGTGTGCACATGCTTGCATGTATGCACGTGTGTGTGCATGTGTATGTGCTTGAGTGTGTAAAGCAGCCACACACCCTCCCATAGACCACATCTGTTCCTTTCTCCCCACGGGCTAGGAGCCACCCAGCAGAGCTGCCCGCAGGCCTAGGTGCTAGGCTTTCTGCTCTTCCAGTCCGGGGAAACCTGCCCTGATTTCCTCATCTTTATTACATGAAAAGCTCGTCTTCTCCCAAAGCCGCCCGGCCCCTCTGGCCTCGCTGGGATCCACTCTGTCTTGAATCTCCCCGCCGCATCCCGCCTGCTCTCACTCGTCCTGCGCATGGGCGGGACCCTGGGTCCCACCCAGCTTCTCTGCACCGCAGGCCTGGGCCGAGCGCAGGGCCAGCCCTGCACCTGCGTGTCATCCACGCGAACACGTGGAAGGTGCGCAAAAGTGATTCTCCAGTTATCGTGGGATTGAGAACCCACACGTTTGTCTCCTAACCTGACAGCTGTGCTGCTATTTGCTGGTGATCGCTGGAAACATCCGTGTTTCACGTTACACCCGAGTAGTCATAGTGGATGAGACAGAACACATTCGTCCCTGTGGTGACAGTGCAGAAAGCAGAGTACCAGCGGCAGGGCACGTCATCGATGTGTCCTGTTGGAGTCTGAGGTCGCCTTCTCTGCCCATCGCAAGTCTCTCTGCTGCTCCTCTGAAGCCTTGCCGGCTTCCCCTCCCTGCCCACCCTGCTGCCCGGCGGGTCTGCCAAGCTGGGCTTCCCTTCCTCTCAGTTTCTTCATCTGGGTCGCGTAAACAGCCCCACCCTGGGCTTGGAGAAGAGACTCGGAAAGCGCCTGCCACAGCCCCTGGCACCCCTGGGACTTCGCCCATGGGTAAGAAACTGCGTCTGAGCAAAGGGAGAGAAGAGGGTGCAGCCAGGGCAGTCACAGAAACCGTTGCTGCCATCCCAAGCTAGCTGGCTAGCCTGGCCCTTGTCCCCAGCCAGGCTACAAGTTTGCTAAGAGACTGTGCCTCCTTTTCATCCTGAAATAGCTCTCAGGGCCTGGTACGGTCCCTGATCCTGTGTGAAGGGGACACTGGCAACTATGTGGCTCTCTGAGCTGTGAAATGACAAACACGGATGACAAATGGGAGAGGCCCACACTGGCCCCCGGGGCCCTACAGCCTGCCTGACCCTCGAGGTGGCCCTGCCTTTGCCTGGTGCTCCTGCACCCTCCCAGTGACCAAGTCCTCCCCGGCTCCTTCCTGCTTCCTCCAGGCGCCCAGTGCTGGCCCATCTGCAGGGCTTCCCTTCTCCCTACCCATTGGCTGCGGTTTCCCCACTGGCTGCAGGATCACCATGTGCCTGTCCACTGCCGAGGTGATGTCACACTGGGCTCCTCGCTCAGGAGAAAGCCGAGGAATGCTGGAGAGGGAAGACAGGCAGGAGCTGTGAGCCACCAGCACGAGCCGGGCTGCACTCCCCGATTTGCTCCTTGGCTGCTGAGGCAGGAGCAGCTGGGGACCCCATGGAACGGCTGCTGTGCTGTCCTGGGGATGGGAAGCCACTTTGGGGACAGGCCACCTCATGGGACTCGTTGGCAAGATGTTCACCTCAGGGAAACCCCCCTTCAGGCTTTGAGTTTGAGTAACCCTTACTCAGATCTCCCAAAATGTGGTGTGGAATGTCCCAGGCCCCATGAAGCCTCTGCGTGGGGCCAAGTCAGCCTCAGGTGAGCAATGTGGCACCTGGTGTGCTTGCCCTTCCAACAGCAGCCCTTCCAACAGCAATTGGCTGCCCATGAGGCTTGACAAACTCAGGGTGCTCAGGAAGACAAAACCAGGGGCTCCTGGAGCAGAAATCTGCGCTTGTTCATTTACTTCGAGACTGAAAAAATCCCAGCGAGTGTGATTTCTTGCTAAATAAATGATCCTTACCAAAGCCCAGAACTAGGCCCCACCAGCCTTTTCATTCCTCCCGTCCATGCCCTTCCCGACCCAGATGCAGGCAGAAAAATGATGGTGACCGTGTGAGTTCTCTGGGCCCCCACAGCAGGCCAGGTGTCACACAGCGCGTGTCGAGCTCTTCTTGTGTTCCCCAAAGCCTCCAGATAAACCTCAAAGCAAAGAAGACGAGGTTGTCAGGGCCTCGCACACTGGGACCAAGGCTCCAGGGGCGAAAGAAGTCGGCCAGGGCTGCAGCTGGGGACCGAAGCTCAGCCCCCCCTGCTGTTCCTCCTGGGTGGAACCCTCTGGATGGCAAGGGGGAGAGGAACCCTAATAATCGGCCCCTGAGGGCCTCTGTCGGAGGAGCACCCCTCCCCCAGGCACCCCTCTTTTTACCTGTGGGGGTCGGATGACTCAGGCTGGCTGGAAGAGGGAAGCCCTGGTCCTCACCGAGAAACACGGACCGAAGGCCCTCGGCCTAGCAGGACGGGGCTTTGAAGGCCTGGACACAAAGCGGGCTTCTCCTTTGCCTTAAGGCGGATCCGGCTCCTCCAGGAAAGCTGTTCTCGGACAGTCAGGAAAATGAGGTCCAGGCAAAGGGGCGCGGCCCTCGCTTACCAGCACGCAGTAGTGTAAGGAGCGCAGGGAGCCCCTCGCCCACCTCCTCTGCTGAGCTCAGGCTGGGGAAGCAGGGGGGTCCCCCCGTGGTCAGCTGAGGACCCGCGCCCTGGCCCTGCTCCGGCAGCGCCCACCCTGCCTCTCCGTGCGCCCACGGCCCTTCCGCTGCCTCTGCTGCCCAGCGGAACGGCTGTTCGTTACTCATTTTGTTTTCCAGGGCAGAGAGAGATGGGCTCGCTGCTTTTGTTTGAGCTCCGTGACCCCACTTGATTCTTCTGTGCTTTTATCAACACGTCCTCAGCGCCGGTTGGTCGCATGGTACGTCCCGTCCCGAGACAATTTGCCAAGTCAGTGAAATAATACGGAGAGCAAACAGAGACGGTTCGAGCCTGGCGGGGTGGGTGTGAGGGCCGCTTACTGAACCTCTTAGAAGGTCTCGGAGGGACCCAGAGGACACAGCAACTGGGAAGGGTCCCAAGACCTGGCAGGCAGGAGGGAGAGGCTTTCCCAAACGTGCAAAGGCCAGGACTGTCCACTGCGCAGGAAGCTGGAAGTTTGCGATTCTGCAGTATCAGTATCAGAGGTGGCAAGGGGGAAAGGTGGGGGGGCGGGGGTTGGATTGGGCCAAGGGATTTGGGCTTCATGTGTCAGGCATGGGAGCGACAAAGGATTTCAGGAGGGGTCTGGCAGTTTGGCAAGGTGACCCTCTAGCGGTGAGGAGGGTAGATTTCAGGCTGGGTCTCTACTCAGAGACTCAACTAGACCAGAGGTGCAGGAAGATCTAAATATTTCTAAGGAAAATGTGGAAATTTCCTCTTTTTTTGTCTGTTTGAGACAGGGTCTCACTATGCAGTTCAGGCTGGCCTTGAGCTCACTTGGTAATCCACGCTGGTTTCGAACTTACAAGGATCCTCCTGCCTCAGCCTCCTGAGTGCTGAGATTACAGGTGTGCGCCACCACATCCAGCCAAACGTTGAGATTTCTAAGGGAGAAGAATGTATCGGCTTTTATTTAACCAAAAACCTGAAATCGTGCCAGAGTTTCAGACAGATTCCTCATGATCTTAGAATAAACAAAACAGCCATAACTTGTGCAAAACCTAGGTTGTCCTAGAAACACAGAGCAGGACGGAGCTCCAGCTGGTCCTTTCTTCATGGTGAACTCTCGAGGGCCTGGCGAGCCCCAGATTAGCCCGAGCATGTTTCCACCTTGCCAGAGTCCACGGTTTTCCTCTCAAAGTCTACCTCAGGGTAACAGGATTATTAGTGCATCAGGGCAAAGCAATTGGAGCACCAGCGTCCAGGCCCTGCAAGGGACTGGGTAAGTCCTTCCAGGTGGCCTGCTGGTAAGGGAGGTGATGGCGGCTGGAGCTGGAGACCCCTGGCCATGGCCACAGGGCCAGGGGGACAGGAGGCAGATGAATGCAAGGCAGTGGCTGCCATAAAAGGATGACCATGTATGAATTCAGTGTCCCTGGCTGGTGTGGTCTGCATGGCCACCAAGGCCCCAACGCGAGGCTAAGGACGATCTCACATGACCCCTGAGCCCCATGAGTCCTAATATAACACAGCTAATGTTTATCGAGTCTCCCTAGATGCCAGTCACATTTTAAACGTATCATTTTGCTGTTGTCTTTGCAAAGAGCCTGTTGCATAGATCTAATCACCCCCATTTTTCAGATCCGGAAACTGAGGCTCGGTGAGACCTAGTTTTTGCCTGTAAGTAATCAGAGGCAGTGTCATTCTTTACACCCAGGCCGTCTCTCTGAGTTACTGCTCTGGCCTCTTAGGAACAGGTAAGTGAAGATCCAATCCATTTTGCAAACAAGGAAACTAATAGTCGGGAAAGCAGGGCTATGAGCGCACGTGTGTAGGAGAGCTGAAATTCAGGGCCTTCACCCGGACAGCCTGGAGGAGAACACCGGCCAGGTAAGGCTGGTATGTTTCCGAGTCGTTCGGCTGACGAGAGCGTGAGTCGCTGTGAGCGCCGAGTGGGGCAAGGGGCGGAGGAGAGGCAGATCCGACGGGCATCACCCGCTCGTGCCGGGGACTTTGCTGTGAGGCTGAGGGTAGCGGGTGATGGCCACTCCTTGCTCTTAGCAGGTGAGGAGGGACACACTCGAGGCCACAGGAGGAGCCGAACCAGAGGCTGACGCCGCGCTTGGCTTCTGGAGCAGGGCTGCTTTCTACTGGTGGCTTACGGTGCTGGAGAATTCCAGAATCTCTGCTGCCCTCAACCTGCATGCACGTGTGTGTGCATGTGTGTGCGTGTGTGCATGTGTGTGCGTGCACACATGCATGTGAGGGTGCATGTGTGTAAGTCTGTGCGGGTGTACATGTGTGTGCGCATGTGCATGTGTGCATGCGTGTGCATGTAACACTGCAACTTCGCATGGAGCCCCAGGGCTCAGGAATCAGTCAGTGCCCACGCACGCCCTTGCTAGCACTGATTTAAAAACATGCAATGGAAGCACTCAGGAGGCTGAAGCAGGACGATCACTGTGAGTTCCAGGCCAGCCTGGGCTCCAGAGTGAGGCCCTGGCTCAAAAACAAACAGAAAACAACCAGAGCGCGTGGGTGAACGAATGGATGAATGAATGAATGCATTCTGGGTGCTCGTCCGCGTACAGCAGCCACGGGCCGTGCGCGTGGCTAAGGTGAGCGCTGTGGCCGCCGTCCTCCCCCAGGCGTGGCAGTTCACCCTTCTGCTTCAGCTGAAGACCCTGAGCCACAGGTGGCGGACCCTGCGGAAACGAAACGCCTCAGTCAGGTTTAGCGAAAGCCTCGGGGCTGCGCGCGCACCCTGGCTCCCGCCCGCCCGGAAGCAGCTCACGGCTCTGGGCAGGGGACTTCCCGGCCTCTCCCGGAAGGCCCCGCGCCGCGGGATCAGCACGGACCCACCGAGCTCGTCTGCACCCTCCATGCCTGTCCCCGCCAGTCACCAGGACGGTGACCACCGCGCCTGTCACCGCCAGTGCACGGCCGGTGTCTGATGAGCACTGAAGGAGAACTGTCGCGTGCAGAAGGTGGAAGAAAAGGTGTGTCATTCTAAGGAAAGACGTGGGGACAATGTCTCTCTGGAAAGCGCGTTCAGCTTAAATGTGATTTCTTGCTTGTGTAACCCGTGTCTGTTACACACAGCAGCGGCAGAGAAAAGACGTGCATGTCGGCATCAAGAGAGTACCCAGCGCCGCCCTCCCTGTGGTAGGCGTCCCTTCCTTCACTCGTTCATCCACTCGCCACCCATAGTATGTCCATTCGTTCATCCACTCGCCATTCACTCGGTGCGCAGTGACTGAATCCAGGGGCCACACTAACGTGCTTTACCCCCTCTCCATGTCACCCCTTTCAGTGCCCCTCAGCTCTCTTCCCCAGGAGCTCTGCTGCTAGGGGCAGCACTCGGGCGGCCCTGGTCCCCTCACTGACTCACCCTCACTCAGTTCTTCTGGAAACATGGCAGGGGGGACAGGAAGAGCCCCTCTCCCAGCCCCCACCCTCCCTGTGCAGCTGTGACTACACTCTGGCTGGGGATGGAAACGGAGAGGAGAGGTTTCTAGGAATTTCTTTATAACAGTGGCTTGTAGCGGGCCGTGGTGGTGCACTCCTGTAACCCAGGCACTTGGGAGGCTGAGGCAGGAGGATTGTTGTGAGTTTGAGGCCAGCCTGGGCTATGTAGTGAGTTCAAAACTCACTACATAATAAAACCTGATCTCAAAAATGAAATCAGAACAAAACAGCTTTGTTTTTGACAGCACTCCTTCCACAAGCAATGTGTATCCGATTACACACGTCACATGGTGTACATTTATCACACGTGCCTGCATGTATTTCAGAAACAAAAGCTTTGTCCAGAGATGCCTTTACTGTGTGGAGTGCTTGAAGTCTTGGATTCCATTTCATTTTCTAAATTGAGCACTGCTGACTGCAGGACCCAGCCCCAGGCCATGACCCCAGCGCCAGGCGATGTCCATGCCCCCTCCCTTCCTGGGTGCCCGTGCCCCACACTGCCTGCTGGAGCCCGAGGGTGCCCCACTGCAGTCCCCGAGGTCAAAGACACACGGAAGAGCCTCAAGCCAGCGGCCCCCAGGCATCCCACAGAGCCCAAGGTCGGGGCTCCAAAGGAGACGCAGGCTTCTGTGTCTCTCCAGCCACCACGTGGGAGCCCCTCCATGACAACCTGCCAACAGTGTGCCTGGCTTGCACCCATGTCCGGGTGCTGCGGAGGGACGGGGCTGACCAGTGAGTGTCCCTCACTGTCGGAGCGGGGTGCGCCCCCTGCTGCAGTGATCTCCAGGGAACCTGCGGTGCAGTGGGTGAAATTTCCTGTCCCCCATGCCCGGTAAGAGCCCGACTCCCTTCCTGCTCACAGGGGATGAGGCTGACACCCACAGAGTCACCCCTGGGTCTGCCCTGGTCACAGGTAAGCCGAGGAGTGCCCGGCTCCGGGACGCTACTAGTGATTGCTTTATCCTGTCGGTGTTCAGAGACCCGGACACAGCAGGGTGTCACTGCATGCCACCCACGCAGCTGCCTCCACCTTCTGACTGCAGCCCCAGCAGGGGTGTCCTCGAACTTCCCAATCCCCCAGGGAAAGGGTCCAGCCTCGCTGGAGCTCCCTTCCCACCCTGGGCTTGGTCTACCTCCCTGGACATCGAAGTCACAATTCAAGTAGCATCGTCTTGTTCACAGGACGATTACTGAGTGCTTCGTAAGGGCCCTGGGGGAACCTGTTCCTGTCCTCAAAGAGCTCACAGTCTAAGAGGAGGCAGAGGTCTAAGAGACCAAATCACACCCCAGCAAAGCCCACACAATAGCAGTATCGTGGTGGGCAGATCTTGAGTGAGGTTTTGAAGCATGTGTAGGAGTTTTGGAAGTGTTGTGGACTGGAAGACCATCTAAGGCTTGAGATTCCAGGACATAAAACACTTCCTTTGCATCCACGGGGTGAATGGCTTACACTTCAGTGTAAAACTCAGGACTTGCACACTTACCCTTCTAGATGTATGTTCATCACCCACACATAGCCACAGCTCGGTATTATGTGGGGATGTTACTCACACTCTGTGTGTGTGTAAATATGCACAGACGCACCCAGGTGACACGCAGGTGTGATACAGTGGTCACGGGAACACAGACACACCTGTCCTCCTCACATCATGGGGGTGAGGAGAACAACCTGCCAGGGTGACACTGGCAAGGAAGACCCCCACGGCCTCACAGGCCTCAGGAGAAGGACGGGGATGCGGCCCTGAGCCCAGGGCACGTGGCAGGGCTCCGTCCGGGAAGAGCAGCCCAAGCGGGCCTCGGAGGCTCAGGCTGCCTTCCGGAGATCTAAGGACTGGTGAGTGCCACGCCTGGCGCTGAGAGTGAGCCGTCCTAAAGGGTGCTTTCCACCGGGCCAGATCGTTCCCCAGGTTCCTGTAGGAAGGGGCGGGCGGCTGGCGGTGGTGGCCCTGGGCTCCCCCGAGGCCTGCTTTGGGGCGGCCCAGCCTGCCTCGCCGTCTGTCGCAAATGGTCTTCTCTTCCCACTTGGTGTGTGAGGTCCTGAGGAGAAGCGGCAGAGACTGGTGGGCTCAGTGCTTCGGGAATGGTTATGGTTCTTCTGACACACACCTCCCAGGAGTTCCCTTTCCGGTTTTTCCAGTTTTCTTTTGCCACCCCAGCCCCAGGGAAGGGGACCCACAAGGGCCCTTGGGAGAGGAGATTCTGCTGTCCAGAGCAGCTGGGGAGGAGCTGGTCTTCAGACCGGCTAGGCAGGGCCATGGACAAGGGCAGAGAAGGCCAGGGAGGGCGGAGGCCAAAAGCCCCGCTGTGGGCAGGCGGGGACCTGGAGGCCACAGAGCTGTGGGCCTTGTCCTTGCTCCCAGGGGGACCCAGGGATGCTGTGGGCACCACAGTGCCGCCACACGGCCATGGAGAGCTGACAGAGACCCGAGCCTGGACGGGCCAGCACCTTCCAGGCCAGGAGGAGGCTGGTTATCTTCCCCCCAAGGCTGCTCGTGACGGGCCCAGGAGGCCAGGATCCACCCCGGGGAGAGGCCGTCGGAGCTGAGAGATGCGGTTCACTGCTGCCTGGCGTACAGGGGCGGAGAAGACACACAGGAGTAGTTGGGTGAAGAATCTCCACTATGGTGAAAGACCCACCACCCTGTGAACCCCTCCGAATCTCCTCCCTCTGGTGAGCGCCCTCATCCCCTCATCCCTGCCACTGCCGCAGCAGCTCTGGGGTCCTCTTCCCCGAGGGTCCTCTTCCCTGAGGGTCAGAAATACGGAGACCGCCCTGCCCAGCGTTGTCCAGCAGAAAGGCAGCTCGTAAAAACGCAATGCTGGGTCCTTTTCCACCTTAGTCACCAGATCCGGCTCCTCCTCAAGGTCAAAGTGACCAGGGAAGGAAGCGGTTAGAATCCACTCAGGACGTGGAGGCAGCCGGGACAGCGCAGCTGAAGACCCTCAGGAGAGAGCTCTCCGGAGCTGCTGCAGGACGGGGCCGGGACGGTGGGACGGGTGCGTAGGAAGCGAGGGGAGCGCGGTGAGGGCTGAGTAGGAATCTGTCTTTTACTGAAATAAGAATTTTTTTGTTTATAGCAAAGTATTTGTTAAGAACTTAATGGGCAGAAGGGATAGAAGCCCACCTCCGCCAGCAGCAACACAGGATTCCCAGATTGAGAGGCGAGAAGAAGGGGTTACATGCTGTGCCAGACACAGGTGTGGGTGTGGGCTTTGTCAAGAACTTCGAACACACCGGAGGGCAGTTAAGAAGCAGTCCAGGTATCCTAAGATGCCAAGCTGGCTGTCTTCAGGACTTCGGGGTAGGGTTTGGAGAAATAGGAACTTTTAATGTACCCTGCACTTTATATCCCACCTCATTTCAAAGTATATTTTTTCCTTTTGCCCCGAGGGATGAACGCTGTGGAGGAACTTTAGGTTCATTAGAAAAAATTTCAAAGTTAGAATTTCTCAACTATTGTGAGTTTCATGGCATGAAATACCTAACTGGGCCACATTCACGCTACGTTTGGCCCTACAAATGTACAAATTCTGCGTCTGTGTGTGCACCAATTCCACATCAACGAGCCGGTGTTTTTCCCTTCTGTTTTTCTGTTTTCGGTATGTTCTGCTCTTGTTAGTGACGCCCAGTCACTTCCTGAGAAAGAGAGACTTGGACCAGAGGGAGAAGAATAAACTGACTTTGCACCCTTGACGTGGTCAGAAACCTGCCTCCGGGGGACCCAACCCACTTTACCTTCCTCGAGTCACTGACTGACGCCACTGAGCCTCTGGGGTAAGGCTGGGTTCTTTGTACCGTGGTGACCAGTTGTGACAAAGTAATTGTGCATATGGTTTCTTATGTTTTTAAATTTATTTATTTATTTTTTCATACCAGGAGTTGAACTCAGAGCCTTGTGCTTGCCGGGCAGGTGCTTACGCTGCAGAGCTACCCCTGGCCTTAGGTGGAAAGTCAGAGTCCATAGGACCTTTGCGGCATCTCATCTTGTCTAACCTGATGATTCCAGGGCTCCTGGCTGTCACATTAACCCACTTTCACCAAAGCTGTCCAGTTACTGATCTACTGGTTACTGTGCAGCTACTGCGCCTGTCAAGGTCACTGTCACCTCCCCCTGCCCTTCACCAACCTCCACATGGCTTCTCCTTTCCTGCCCAGCGTCCTTTGCGTTTCCTTCTCTTCTGGACCCTGAAAGGTGGCAATGCTTGGGTCTCATCCTCCGGCCTCTCTATGTGGCCCCTACGGGCTCTGGGTCAGGGCTGTGCCCTTGGACACCATGGTGTCTGTTGTCAGTTCACACCCCTGGCCCGGTGTCCTGGGTCTGGACCAGCACAGTCTCCCCGATGTCTGTTAGGGGCCCACCAGGCACCTCCGACGGGACGTCCACCTCGGCCTGGCGTGGTCTTCCCAGACCTCAGCCTCCCAGCAGTCTCGACCCGGCTCCCTTCTCGCCCTGCCTCGGCTGAGCCCCCAGCTTGGCTGGAACCTCCAGTTGCCCCTGAGGGGCGGGTCTTCTCACCTTGAGTTGCCGTGAACCTGTGGTCGGGCTTGGCCCTGGGGTTTTGGGTTCTGCCCTTATTTGCTCTGTTTCTGTGGTGAACCCTGCTTAGCTCCAGCTTTTCCACCGTTTCCCGCTGCTGTGAGCATCTACTCAATGGCTTTGTTTTAATGGGAACCTGGTGCCCTACTGTGATGGTTCTTCATGCTTCCCCCTTTTATGGAGGGGGTTCATCACAAGCTGTTGATTGGATATTTGTTGGTGGTACTGGAACCCAGGTCCTTTGCACATGCCGGACACTCAAGGCACCTGCACTTGGCCTCACTCCTCCTCCGTCTTTTGGTGGCTGCAATCTCGCTGTGGTCGTGTGGTCTGTTTCTACCCCACCTCTGCCTGACACACTTGGTCTCATGGAGACTTGCTCTAAGATGTGGTCTCGGATGTGTACACCATGCATCAAGAAAGAGGATCGGGCAATATCTTTCGTGTATCTTTTTTTATTTTATTATTTATTGGAAGCAGCTGCAAAGGTGGTCACTGTGGTCGGGTCCAGGACTAAATGAGGGTCTCAGGAGGCCACTGGTGCGGTTAGAGCTGCAGAGACAGCCAAGGAGGTGGCCAGTGTCACAGAGAGATTAGTTTTGGGCAGCGGACAGGGCCTGCAGGCTGCCCAGTGCTGTCAGGGGCTGAGCTTCTCCCAGTCGGTGAGGGGAGGGGATATGTGTGAAGGGGCAGACGAGAGCCATCCTGGGAGCAGTGGATAGGAACTGGACACACAGACACACAGAGATGTGCTGGGAGCCGTTGCAGCTGGAAATTGACCACACATGCAAGGCTGGAGCATGATCATCCCAAGAACGAAGAGCTGCTGGGGCAGCCACAGGAAGAAGCTGCTTCTGCCCAGAGAACACCCAGCCCCAGGCAATCTGAACAGTGGGTGCTAGGACAACAGGGTGTCATGTGACATTTAGTTGCTAAAAGGTATAAATAATCACTCTGCAATGAGGGGCCAGCACCTTTCCTTCTATCAGGAGGGTAGGACTTCACCTGACCCCAGCTTTGTCTCTTCTTTATTTTTCTCATCCTCTCGTGGTCCTTCACCCCAAGTATCTCAGGAGCCACACGGGCAGAGATGCATGCGTGTGTGTGTGTGTGTGTGCACACATGTGTATGTGTCACTTTCTCCTGTTGCCTGCTGAGAAGGCATATAAGGGGCGACACCCAGTCAAAGGGACAGGGATATGTGTGTGCACATGTGTGTACGTGTGTCCTTTCTCGTGTTGCCTGATAAGAAGGTGTGTAAGGGGTGATGCCCCGGAAGAGGGACAGAGATGTATCAGCTGAGCCCTGAGCGTTTTGTGTGCCACTAATACAGGCACACTCCCAGCACAAGGCAACACACTGTACAGTCACGTCATTCACTACAAGGATGATACGTAGAAGGTTCTCTAGGCAGAGGAGGTGAAAGAGTGCCGAGGACCAGCCGTTTGCCCAGAGCTGGGGCAATCCAGTGCCAGTCCACGCCAGAATGCTGCAGGGTCTGCACAGGAAGGCTGAAGAGTGTGCTAGAAGCTGAAGGAACCAGACACAAACATCCAAAGACCGTGGCAAAAGCTGGAGCTCGTCTAAAGAAAAATGGCAGGCTTCTTCCTTCTTTCCCTTTTCATTGCATCCGAGCTACAAACCTGCTGGTTGGTGCCACCCACATCTGGAACAGGTCTTCCCTTCTCAGTGGCCAGTCTATAAGTCAATCATCCAGGCACGCCCAGAGCTTTCTGACTGCCTGGCGGTTGTTGCTTAAACCAGGTTGACAAATCACAATTAATAATCACAGATGGCAAAGGAACACAGGAGCCAGCCTGAAGGTGCACCTCAGGTCAAATCCAGGATAGTCTGAGCACCAGCCAGGACCTATAATCACACAACAGATTATAGATCATGGACACAGAAATCCATGTGTCCGTGCTGATGTAAACATGGGGTTAATAAATGTGATAAACAGGAAACCCAGCTTCCAGCAGAAGTGCAGCTGAAACACGGAGGAGAAACTGTGGGCTCACGAGGTGCTGCTGCAGCTCCAGCCTCGTGCGAGGCAGAGCCTGGGCCTGAAGCTCGCGCTCTCAAATATTCCATGAGGAGCGGAGGGTTCCCGTGGTCTCAAAGAATCTCCCTTTATCTTTTTAAACCCCTACTAACCATACAGGGGAGAGAGCGATTTTGCAGACAGGAAATCTGAGACCTGACCCTCACCACGGGATCTGAGTTTGTCACCGACGGTGAGATCCCCTGACCCTGTGTGCTCCCGCGGGGCGTTCCCGACGGAGCGCCACACCCGAACCTGGTTCTGAGATTTGGGTGGCTGTCTTCTGGTACGCAGGGGAGAGAAACGCTGAGGTACTCTGCGTGACGGGGATTTGGGTGTGTGGTTTGGTCTCAGATGGCTCAGACGAGAGAGAGGATAATAAAGCAAACGACGTAAGATGTCAGCGATCGGAATTTGTGGGTCAAGGGCAAGTGTAAAGTTTCTGTCGTGTTCTGCGTCTCACCTGTGAGCTTGACACCACTTCAGACGCAGAACAGGGAACCGTGTGTGGGCTGTGGGAAGAGATTTGCCCAAGTCACAGCAGTGATCTCCGCACCAGAGAGGGGCACTTCCTGTCTGTGCTGATGTCTATTTCTGGTGGTTGCTATAATGCCTACAGGACAAAGCCCCTGTCACACAGGCCACCCTCTCTCCTAGTCCCTCCCAGGGCCCTGCCCGGGGCCCCTGTGCAGCTGGGCTGCTAGATTTTTTAAAACAGGGCCTCGCTCTGTAGCCCAAGCTGCCTTGAACTGATGATGCGCCTGCATCCATTTCCCACGTGCTGGGCCATTAGGCTCCAATTGCTCCTGCAGGGTCCAGCTCGGTTTTGTGCTAACACTTTCCTTGGATTCTCTCTGCCTCTTCTCCATCTCCCCAAATCCTCCCCAACTTTAAAAACCTACTTTCAATCCAGGTCCTCTATAAACCCTATCCTGACCACCCAGAAAAAACGAGCTTTTCCTCCTCAAACATTTGCTTGTATAATTTGGCAATTTAAAAAAAATCCATTGCAGTAAATATTTATTGAGTGTTTACCACGTGAAAATAACCATACAAGGCCCGGCGAGGGCCTCCAGGATAAACAGAGCGCTCTGCTCTAAGCAGGGTATGAAGTAAGCGCCAGAACTCAGAGCCAAGTGCAGAGTCTGCGATGCCCGGCAAGGGGTGGCGGGCAGAGCCTATGGGTTTGGGGGTGCAAGGGAAGGATTCGCCCAGCTGGTGGGGTGCAGTGCGGGGTCTGCAGCCTGCCGGGCCTCCCTGTGGACATGCACTACCCCTCGGCTGAGGGGCTAAGAAAGGCTCTTGGGAAGTGGGCGCTGGAGGGGAGGCATAGGGCGTGGGGACTCCAGGGAAGGGAGGGCAAGCGGGCTCCTTTGTGCGGAGATGAGGCGGGGGAGGTGGCTCGGGTCCCGGTAACGCTCATGGCGGCACGGGCATGCGGGGAGCACAGGACAGCGTCTGACAGCCTGGGACACAGCTACCTCGTGGGCTGGCAGAGCGGTTAACATCGGAACGTGGGCCACACGGGGCAGAGGGGTGCAGGCCTGTAATCCCAGCACCCTGGGAGGCTGAGGCAAGAGGATCTCAAATTCTAGCCCAGCCTGAGCAACTTACTGAGACCTTTCTCAAAAATAAAACATAAAAGAGGCTGGAGAGGTAGCCTAGTGTGACGGCCCTGGCTTCCACCGCTAGTACCACAGTAAATACACCGCGAGGTCCCTGGAGGTGTGGGTTTGCTTCAGCCGGGTGCTGTAGCAGACAGTTTGGGGTCACTCTGGGGGGCATCCGCTGGCTCCTCCCACACAGCCCTGGGGCTGGGGCTGGACCACAGGCCCCGCCTTCTCTGTCTGCCAGGCGACAGCTGCGGACACCTCAGAGCGGCTCCTCCTCCAGGGCGGCTCCAAGGCCAGTGGCTCCGAGCTGAGTGAGGGTGTGGACGGGGCTCAAGGTTTCTCAGAGCCTAACCTTGTAAACTGTGCACGTCCCACCAACTCCAGAGGGTCCCAAGGCCAGCCCGGGTCAAACCCAAGGAAAGGCACCCCCCCATGCATGGTGCTAGGAATTGAACCCAGGGCCTTGGCACTGAGTTACATCCCCAGCCCTTTTCAAAAGTTTTACTCTGAATGGGATTTCATCAAATGACCAAGTTGCCCAGGTTGGTTTTCACCTCGCCTTATCCTCCAAGCATGCTGGGATTGCTGGTGTGCACGATCAAGGCTGGCGACAGCCCAGGGTTTGATGGACAGGATTTGCAGGGACCTTGGCCTGGCACAGTGGGACACTGTCTTTATCCTCCTTTTTTACTGATTAAACAAATAAAGGCCTGGTAGTTGCCTGTTGTCTCAGGGGTCTGACTATATTTCAGCAGGCTGCATGACTCACACCTCTTCAGCTGTTTCCAGAAAGAATAAAATAATTTCTTCTCTCGTTACAAATTTGCCAACTTTGCCAACCTGAGAACAACTCTCCAATCTGATTCCCTTCTGTCTGTCTGTCTTGCTTCTCTGTGGAGCTGGGGATTGAACCCGGGACCTTATGCATACAAAACAAGAACTCTACCACCAAACCTTGTCCCCAGCACAAATCTCTGGCCCCAGATCGCTATTTCCCTGAGATCTTGCTACACACTTAGTCACTGAAGTCTGTTTCCTTCTTTCCTTGACCTGGTTTTTTAAGTGTGTGTGTGGTACCCACAGGACCATCGGGAGGCCTGCTGAGCTACCCCAAGGTTCCAGGTTTTGGGCTCTGCATTGCTTCGTCACTTTGAACTACATGAAGAGGCACAGGGCAGTGTAACAAGTGCTTTTCTTTGTGGCACTGGGGTTTGAACCCAGGGCCTTGTGCATGCCAGGCAAGGGCTCTACCCCTGAGCTACGTCCCCAGCCCAGCCTGCTTCTAACATTGGAAAGCGTCAGCCAGCTCGAAGGATTCACCACAGAGCGGTTTGTAACTGAACTATTCTGTTTACCAGAGATGGTTGTTACGAAGCAGCTACTGATTGGATAATGTGTGTGATGTGTGTGATCGCACATCAACATTCACGAGAAAAGCCACTGGGAAGAAACAGGCCAGTGTGTAATAATGTTTGTTCTCAAGACAAGACGTGTACAAGCATTGCAGAATGGCCGAGTGGTGCCGTCACTCTGAATTTCGGCTTCGGTTTGTACTCTTCCTTTGGCGGGATTCCTCAGAGGGGACCCTGAAAAGGCGCAGTTTGTATTGAGGTGGATCCAGTAGACCCCTAAATGAATGAAAAGTTGGAGATGAACTAAATATTCAGAAGTAGGGAGGTGATAAACAGCTTAGGGAGAGATCTGGTTGGCGCTCGGGCTCCAGACTGGGTTGGTAGAAGTGGGTTAAACAAAAGCTGTCTGTTTTCTGCAAACTCTGACACAGACGTCAGAAGAGTGAGGAAATTTGAATATGCGCATAGGGAATGACAGAAAAGTGAAATGCGAGCACGAGAACAAACGTGTGTGAACTAATTGGGTGTGCAGGTTAAGCCCAACCATGATGAGACCAGCTCCGGCCCTTGCCACGTGCGAAGCCGTGAACCAGCTGGACCAGGGTCGAGCTCAGGCCCAGGACGCTGCCCGACCTGCTGCTGCTGCTATGCTGTCCCCAACTGTCGGGTAGGGACGGGCTCTCGAGAGAAAGGAAACTCTGCTCGGCTTCCGGCCATGGAGCGCCCCTGTGAGCCTCTAAATGCCCACACATGGCTTTGATTTGCACCGAGTTCTGCAACCACCGCTGGAATTTTAAACAGATTTTCATATTTTTCAGAATTCCATTATATGTTATTTTACGATGGGATCCCAGCTACCACTGGGTTTCAGGAAATTGGTTCTGGATGGGGCGGCCTGCAGCGAAGGCATAGGTAATATTTTCCTCTTCAGCGCTTTGCACTTTAAATGACATTTGTCTTGTTAATTAAGCAGACAGGCTGTGTGTGAAGATTTCCATTTTAAACAAACTGATGTTTCCATGTGCTGAGAACAAAACTGAGCTAAAAAATTTTTATCATGAGCCAAAGAAAAATTGTAAATAAAACTTTCTTAGTAACTGATACATATGAATTATCTCAAGTTGGAAATATTTATTTTTTCTCCAAATGTTTATATTAACTTCTCAGCAAAAATGCCATCAGTGTTTTAGAAACCCAGCCATCAGCATCACTATTTTCTTCTGAATCTCATAAAAAGACTTTTATAATTTTATAACATTATAATCCACAAATGCATTTGGCTTTCTGTCCATGTTTGTATTTGATATTATTTCAAATGCATATTTTTATGTCACGATTCTCATGCTTATTAAATCACCATTTTGTCATTATGTTCAAGAGTGAATTCTCTTGAACTAAATAAATTACATATGTAATGCTAATCCTACCTATTACAGCTCAAAAATGCCGGGTGGAGCATTTATTTAGAAATCCTGCCACGGAGCCCTGCATCTGTGATTGGTCAGTGACCCCTTCTCTCTCTGCAGGGAAACCCCTGCTAATCTTGCTGCTTCAACTATAGAATCAGTAGAGATTTCTGGTCTTTCTCTTTAGCTCTGATTGCTTCTGTTAGTTCGTTTACCTGGTTTGGGGATTTTGTTGTCATCATTGACCTTTGCAGCACTGCAGGGTGACACTGCCCAGGACCTGGCACACAGGCGTGATAAACTAGGTCCTTCCGGTGACCCCGCCCCTAGGCCCTCCCTCCCCCTCTCAGTCCCCTTCTGCTGTGCAGACCTTTCCCATTTCTTGTCCAAGTCCTTGCCCTGTTTCCCAGATGCCTCCCGGGCGTGTTCCTCGAGGTGTGCCGATACAAATTAATTCTCTTGATCAATGGCCACAGTAGACCGGTAATACGCAAACGCCTTCCATGTTCACGGCTGGTACACATGCTACTCGATTGCCGGCTCACTAACGCTTGCAGGCAGGAGAAAGGAGTTCTGGAGAAGAGATCCAAGCCTCTGGACTGACACGGCCCAGCAGGAGGCTGCTGGGGCCAGCTGGCGGACTTTTGTCACCCTGCTCGCGCGCCCCTGCTGAAGGCCCAGACCCAGCGCTGCGCTACTATCTGGGGTCCTGGGGGGAGGGGCGGCCTCCAGCCCACTCGGGCTTAGAGTTTGTGGAAAAGAAAGCACGAGGGGAAGGACTCCGAACTGTCCCCTTCTTCCCAGCAGCTTCACCCTAACTTCCCGAGGTGACACAGAGGCTGGGTTTCCCCGAGCCCTCCCACCTCCCAGCACCAAGGTGAATCACACAGTGCCTGCGTGCCCGCGTCTGAGGGCGCCAGGTTTGCAGCCTGCAGAGCACACTTGCCAGTGGCGCAACTGTGGCCCATTTAGTTCTCTGAGCCTCAATTTATTCATTTGTAAAATGGGGTAAAATAGTCACTAAGGAGGTTCACGCTGGGGGAAGCAGATGAAATGATTCTCACAGGTGCAAACTTCAGAAGAGACACCCAAGAGACTCCGAGACTACCGCTTGCTCTCTCGGTCTCTGTCTCTCTGTCTCTGTCCCTCTCCCTTTCTCTGCCATGCCATGAGAGGACAAAGTGGGGAGGTGGCAGCAGAAGGCGAAAGCTGGCTGCCACCTGGACCTTGGATGGCAGTGGATGTGGATGGCTGCTGTCCGGGCCACCCGGTTGCAGGTGCCTAGTTGTCGTGGCCCAGGGCAGTCCAGACAGAGTCTGATCCCGGAAACGGGTGGTCAACGCCAGGTGGAGCTGGGAGATGCTTGCGGTGTCCCTGGAAACATGGCACTGGTGACACGTGTGTCTCGGATGGGAGTGAGGAATTCGGTATTGGAAATCGAGGAGGAAGGGTCCCTATGGTGACGTGGAAAGAGCTCAGTCAAACCTGGGCAACTCCTGGGCAGGCAGAGTTGTGGTGGGGCTGGGTGTGCAGCCTAGAAGATCGCTAAGCAACAGCCGGAGGGGGAGTTTGGGTCCTGACTGCTTCCACCGAACTCTGAGCAGAGGGAAATGGACGGAAAAAGACATTCTTAGGTAAAAAGGAGGGAGAATTTAAGATTGAAAACTCCCCAGCCTACCCGCCAGAACAAAGCGACTTGTTGCAAAGAGAGCTCCAGGCGAGGGGCGGAACCACCATCCGGCAAGGCATTAAGGCGGGGTGTGCACCCTGGCAACTGGGCTGGCCTGGGCTGCAGGGGACAGAGATGGGACGAGACCCAGAGGCCATGAGACCCTAGGCCGTCCAGGGGCCACGCGGCCGGACATGTGCTTGGCTTTGGGACGAGGTAAGAGCGCCCGAAGGGGCTGCGGGGTCAGTGGGCCGTGTTGGGTTAGGGTGCACGGCCTCGAGCTCACTGGGCTGCACCATGGGTGTGTCCCCAGCCGGCAGAGCTGTGGGTGCGGAGGCAGAGCTTGGGCCGGCCAGGGTCACGTTTGGACTCACGGTCTGGTGGTGTCTGCGGCGTTGTCTCGCCTTGCACGGGACACTTCTCTCTCCATTCTCCTCTGGGGTGGGGTGAAGCACGTGACCCTCAGCACGAGCCCAGCCCCGGTCTCTGTCCTGCCATTCCAGAAGGGTGCGCCTTTGGGGAGTTCAGGGGAGAACAGGAAGGACTGAATTAGTCTAATAGTCATTTTGTAACAGTCACTTTCAAAATTCTATTTCCTGTGTATTTTAGCAAGTGGAGAGTCTTCCATGGCATCATATTCTTCCTGGTCACCTGGCGCGGGTTAAAGACAGCCGTGCCTATTGTAATGACTGATGACGATCAGAACCCAGGCCTGTGTCTCATGATGCTAGGCCTCCAGCCCGGAATGCCTTTCTCTTATGTGTACTGCACAAGCTGGGCGTGGTGGCACATGCCTGTCATCCCAGCACCTAGGAGGCTGAGGCAGGAGGATTTCCATGAGTTCAAGGCCAGCCTGGGCTAAGTAATGATACCTTGTTTTAAAGTGAAATGCAAAGAAAAAAAAATACGTGTTACAGACTGAAGTTTTGCTGATAAATACTCAGAGATGCTAGTTATCCTTCAAAGCCTAATACAAATGTCACCCTGAAGTTCAGAGGGAAAAATGATAACCCTTGGGTCAGCTCACCCCAGGTTTTTGTTGAGGCTACAAAAGTCCCTGAACATATCTTCTCGAGCTTTGCTTTCCCCCCATGAACGTGCACACACGGGAGTCTGAATCAGAAGCATGTGCCTTGTCTGCGGTTGATCTGTCTGTTTTTGGTTTGATTTGCAGGTCCTGGGGAACAGGCCTAAGGGTGTGGAGGAAAAGGTTTCCCCGGCTGGGGCTTCAGGTGCTGCCCCTGCCCCTCGTGCCTCTCCAGCGCCCTGAAGGCCCACTGCAGGCTGGAGCTCCGGGGAAGGGAGCCCAGCAGCCTGCAGACAGGGACGCTCGGAGAGACCTGCCGTATTGGAAGCACAAAGACAAGTCCTCTTAGTTTTATCAGAGAATTTGGGCATATTTCAGAGCAATTTGGGTGCTTTTATTAAGAGAATCCTGATGGCTTAGCTGAGATACTATTTCATGGTCATGGGATAGCGATTTTATTAACGTTAATTGCTCATGGTGAGGGGCCCAGAGTGCTGGTTCCGTACACGCATGTAGGGTGCACCGATGAATTCCACTTCTCTCCCCACCCCGCCCCCACACGCCCTTCCCACCTCTGGTCCCCCACCCCACACCCGCTGTTAGGTCAACTTGTTTAGCTTCCAAAGACCAGAGCCAGCGTGGGGTACTCCTCCTCCTGTCTGACTTCTCATTTAGACACAGTGTCTCCAGTGTCATTCATTTGACTGCCAATGGCAGAATCCACTGCTCTTCATAGTCCAGGAGCACTCTGTTCTGTCTGTCTCTCCTTTCAGTACTGCACTGGTCCCAGGCTCATTCCGTCACTCTATCACTGAGCTTCATTCCCAGCTCTTTCTAGACATTTTTAATTTGAGACCAGGTCTCTCCAAGTTGTGCAGGCCAGTCTTGTACTTGGCAGTCTTCCTGTCTCAGCCTTCTGGGATCGCGTAGCGGGGGTCACAGGCAGGGCCCACTACATTCAGCTGTGTCACGCTTCCTTTACCCACTCATCCACTGCGGGACATCTACTGACATGGTTCCACACTTAGGCCTTCCAAAGAGCACTGCAGGAGGCGATCTGTTGTGAAAAGGTGGAGGAAATGCATTACGAAGATTAGAGAGCTGAGTGTCTTCCAGAAGAGCCGACAACGTGCAAAATGCAGGGAAATCAAGACCAGGACATAATTCAGAAATAGGGAGATAAACCCTAGAAGCAATGGCTGGGACAGTTGGAAGCAGTTGTCTCTGGAAGGGGAAAAATTAGAACCTGGCAGGGAAGATAGCTAGTGTCCACAGACGCGTAGTACCATTGGCGTTTCAGACTCCGAACTTAAATTACTACAGAAAGAAAATAAGGCCGCAGGACCCCGCACCCTCCACCTCCATGGGCAACGCGGTTATTCCGTGGCCTCACCAAGGATGGCGAGGCTATGTGTGCTGGAGAAACAGAACTTTGCAAGAAGGGATGAGGGGGGCTGGACACAGCAGAGCCCCGGCCTGGAGAGTGGACGGTGTCTGTGACCGGAAGGCAGGAGGCCCAGCAGGGCCCGGGGCGATGCACTTTGGTGTCATTCGTGGCCCAGGGTGTTGAAGGGTCCCGGGGCGCACAGCAGGAGGCCAGGCCACGGTGCCCAGCCCACATCCCCAAGCCTGCTCTTCCTGGGCTGCGCGCTTTCTTTTAAATTAACAGCCAGACAGTGTGGGGCCACTTCTGGACCTCCCTAGAGTAAGACTGTCTGTCCTCTTGACACCCGGGACCAGGCTTTGCAGGTCCGCGTGCCCCACCCAAAGCTGGATGCAGTATTTGGGGTGCAGGAAATGGTGAGAGTATATTCAGAAAAAGCAGTGTGTAGCTGTCCCTTCCTTGGCACCACACAGCTGTTCATAGCAGCTCTGTGCCTAAGGATGAATCTGCTCCCCAGTCACCACCCCGGCGGGGCCACCATGGCTACCGGCTTCGGTAGGAACAGAAAAACAACGACCTTTCTGGAAAGACTGCTGCCTGGCAGTGCTCCAGAAGCCAGAAGCTGGGGAGTTCTGCAAAGTCAACAAAAGGCACAGACTGAGATTTTTTTTTGTCTTTTTGAGACAGGGTCTCACTATGCAGTGCAGGCTGGCCTTGAGCTCACTCTGTAGCCTAGACTGGTCTCAAGCTCACATCAGTCCTCCTGCCTCAGCCTCCTGAGTGCTGGGATGACAGGTGTGCACCTCCATGCCTGGCCAGACTAAGATTTTTTTAAAAAAATTATTTTTCGTTTATTCTCCAAACATTTGTTGAGGACTCTGCTTGTGCCAGGGCTGACAGCAGAGAAGCCCCAAGGCGGGCTCTAGTTTTGCTGATCGATGGAAAAGAGATTTTAAGTAAAATAAAAGTCACCACAATCAACGTAGAATTATGGTCTGTGCTTAGAGAGTTACGTGTGAGACGAAAAGGAGGTTTGCTGACGAGTCCCCCAGGCCCAGAGTTCTGGTTCCAGTCTGTCTTGCTTGGAAAGCTCAATTTTAGAGAAGCAGGAATTCAGCCTGGCATTCTCTAAGAAAAGCCGAATCACATCCCGGGAGGTAAGAGACACCCATTGTCCACAGCTTCCTAACCTTTTCTATATTAATTCTGCTATTTATAGCCGCTCACTGTGGAAAAGCCGGCTGTCTGTGCATCCTCCTCGCCTGTAAACCCCAACCAAGTCTCCACTTGATTAAAATACCACAAGGTGGGGACAAGCCCGGCTCCTCCCCTCTTCTCCCCCATCAATAGGCTCAGGATATTGCTCGGCCCCCCTTTGTCCCCCGAAGCCTCTCCAGGCATCTCGGAGCCCCCAGGAATGAGACGCACCTCGGTTGGGGTGGGGGGCCCACGGCCGGGCTCTGCTTATGAATGTGCCGATTCGTCAGCGCCCAGGTGCCTCCCCGTGAGACTGGGGCTGTCACGGGCCAGCATTAAAGAGGTGTGGCCGGTGGGTCCCTGCCACCGCGAACCCATCTCGTGGGGTGATGCCACCTAGAAACCTGCAGAGAGGGAGCTGAAAGGAGCAGAACCCTGGGGCCAGCTCCACCTGAGACACACTCCCTGAAAAGCCCTAGATCTTTCTCCTCGCTGTTGGTCAGTCTCTAAATAATTACAATAATGGCTCTGGACCAGGCTCTATAAGATCCAAGGTCCTGGGGCCATTACCTAATTAATGTTATAACTCGCCAGAAATCGTGGAAACCTTCACGGTGGTATCAGTGGATGTGTCAAGTTATGGTAGTTTATAGTGGCGCCGACCGTCAGTCCTCAGTATTTACGGATGCACTCAGCTTTTCACCAAGACCAAAGCTCCTCAGAAATGCATTACGAAAGACGCTGACAATTTACTAGGCCTAAATCAGAGTACAGCTGTCCTCTGATACCCGATGCCTCACTTTCTGCAGGTTCAGTGGCCCGTGGTCGACCACGCCCTGAAAAATTAAATGGAAAGTTCCAGAAGCCAAGAACACCTGTGAGCCGAGCTGCTCCCTGCTCTGCGTCACAGGACGGGGTCTCGGCTGCCCAGCTCCGTCCGCCTGGATGCGAAGCAGCCTCGCCCGCGTGTCCCGCTGTGGCCGCTGCCGGTGCGGTGGTCACCCGGAAGCCAGCTCGGTCGTCAGGCCCGCTGGGGGAGCACAGGGCCTCCGTGCTGACCGGGTCACCGCGCTGCAGCCCGTCAGAGGCGTCACTCACGGCAACACAAGAAGGAGGTGAGGAAGGGAGGGACATTTGGAGCAGGGACCAGGACGCCTGGCGTTTGTGCTGATGTGTCAGGTAAGGGCCGTGTTTTGTTGAGCGTCGTCCTTAATCTGTTCCTGGGTCTAAGCCAGAAACAGCCTCCTCGCAGGTGCGGCTGTGTGAGGACAAACAGGCATCAGGGCTCGGGGGACCACGCGTCCGGCACCCGCCGGGAGCTTTGGGATAAACCACTGGGGACCCCAGGGGCAACACCGCCTGACTTAGTCACCAGTCCCTGTGCGAGCGACTCTGTCATCCGGGCTGTTTCCACCTAAACTTGCTTTGGACTTGGGGAGATAACCCACGTGCTGGTGCTTATCCACCCCCTGAGACACCCTGTCTGCGCTCGGATACAGATTTATTCTTAGTTTTTCTTCATGTGTGTGTTTTAATTGACTTGCTTTATTTTAATAACCCTGGCTCAAGAAACAATATAGTGGAAACCAAGGGATTAGTATGATAATTTAATTTTTTCTGATAAATGTTAGCCCAGAGACAAAGTTACTAATAATTATGAGCTGACTGTTAGTTCAAGGAAAGCCCCAGGACCAAGTAGTTTGTTGCTTTTAAACCACTTAGAGCTGAGATTTGTTGTTTATTATAGACTAACTTAGTTTATCTAGACTGATGAGGTACATAATTGTTAAATTAATACTTTCGTATTAATGGAAGGGTTGTTTACATTTGAATTCACCTAAAATGCTTCAGTGACCACAGCACTGCACGTGAACGTGGCAAGAAGCCAAGAGGCAGCGGAGTGTTAGGCATCGCTGGGGCCGTGGGGGAGGGAAATTCCATATTCGAGTTTTGCCAATAAAAAGGTTTAGCAGTCATCTTAGCTTTCTTATAGAAACTTCAGAAAAGCCATGCCTAAGAGCAAGCCCAAGACCATGGACTCCGCTCTGGAATTTAGAGGAAAATGAAAGCAAATTCAACTGGACATGGTGGTGCGTGTCTGTAATTCCAGCACTTGGGAGGCTGAGGCAGGAGGACCACCGTGAGTTCAAGGTCAGTCCAAACTGCAAAGCAAGACTCTATATCAAAAACAAACAAACACACACACAAACTCACTATACCTTAAAAAACCCTTTGCAAAGTATTAATAAATTCAATCTTATAATATGCAAAAGGGATAATGTATTATCATCAAGGGAATTGATCTCAGGAATGCAAAGATTGGTTTAACTCTTAAAAACTAATCAAAATAATCTACTATGTTACCTAAATAAAAGGGAAATACAATTATCTCACGAGATACAGAAAAAGTATTTAAAAACAATTCTCTACCTTTTTGTGCTAAAACTTGCAGAAGTGAATACGGGAGATTACCTAGAGAAAATCAGCCAAGATTTCTTAGACAATGACATAAAATTTGAAAGAGTGAAAGTACATACCATGCTGTAGGTTAAAATATACATAATTCACTGCCTGCCTGTAAACCATAGCTGAAAACAATAGCAGGATGGGATAGGAAAACTTCATAAGAGCAGATAGGTCCAGATGGCCAGTAGGTGAATGAAAAGGTGTCCAGATTCATCAGTTCCCGGGCAGCTGCACTTGCAGCCTCATGAGACAGGCAACCCCCCACCTGGCGGGCCGAGGACACACAGCACCGAAGTCCTGCCAGGGTGCCATTACGGGCTGAGCTGGCTCCCACCTAACAAGAGACCCTGAGTTTCCAACGAGTGTGCCCCAGGCCCAGATTTTATTTGGAAACAGGATTGTTGCAGATATGAGGAGAGGAGACCCCCACAGCACAGGCAGACTCCTAATCCAGTTGGACTCATGATTCCAGAGAGGATGACCACTGGTGACAGCCACGGAGAAATGTCACCCTCCCAGACAGACAGAGCAAGAGACCCCGGTCTTTGCATCTGTAAGCCCAGGAACACCTGGGCGGCCAGCACTGGAGAAGGCAAGCGGGGACCTTCTGGAAGCTTCCAAGGAAGCGTGGCCTTGCAACCTCTTGATCTGGAAATTCCAGTCTCCAGCCTGGGCCCCAGCAGAAGTGGGCTGTCCCAAGACATCGGGCTGGCGGTGTGTCACCATGGCAACCCGGAGACACAAACACAGGCATGAGGCAACTGCAGCTCTGGTCTACTGCTAGTGATGGCTTCCAGAACCATTTCTTATTGTTAAACAAACACTCCCTTTGTGACTCAGCAGTTCTGCCCGAGGAGTTTATCTAAGGGAAACCAGAGTGCCCGAGAATCAGACAGCAGTGTTCCTAAGACTGGGAGCAAATGTCCATCGGTCCCCGAATACGTGGACAAGACTGTGTCCCCGTAGCACCGGGTGCCATTCAGAAACAGAAGAGCACAAACCAGCCACAAGTGAACCAGCGCCGGTGAACCTCACAGGCAGTACGCGGAGCAAGAGAGGTCAGACAAAGCAGAGCGCGTGCTGTGGAAGGCTGGCTGCCTCTGAACACCTGCAAAACTGAACTGAGTAACAGGAACCCGGACAGCGCTCTGCGCACAGGTCTAATCCCCAGGGGCACGAGCAGGAGTAGCCAAGCATAGTTTGAATGTTGATTAGCCTTAGGCAGACATTGGTCAACCCCCAGTTTTCGGTCTTTGCACTTAGGGTATAGATTTGTGTTTTCAGACCGTTGTCGACGGCAGTATTGTTCAACCTTGATTTCCTCTTTTCTGTTGGTATAGAAGAAATACAATCTATGCAATAAGCGTGATTTGTTGTGCAGTGTGTGCAGATACACACTTTTTCTTGTACCAGGAACTGAGCTCAGGCAGGCGCTTACGCCACTGAGCTAACGCCCCGGCCTGCTGTACACCGATGATTTGTTGTCTTTGGATCACATTTTGCCCAGGGCGTTTACATGGTTCACCTGACATCTGTGACATGGCTCAGGCTGAGGGGACAGGATCAGCGGTGGCCCCAGGTCGGCTGGCTGGGCGTCGGTCTCCCCAGATGCTGGCACCAGCAAGCGTCCTTGTGGGTGTCCTGAGAGGCATCCCCAGGGGCACGATGCTGGCCTCTGGCCAGCTCCTTTGGATCTGCTTTGGGGCCCAGGCTCCCGGACACCCCATGCCCTCAGCGGGGGTCCTCACCCTGGGCAGCGTACCCCTCCTAAGTGACGAGTCCCACCGTGAGCCGGGTCCAGCTAGGTCTACCGCTGCTTCCCAGTGGTGCGCATGTGGCCTGCATGCTGGTTCCCGGGGAAGCCGGAAGCGTGTGTGGGAGGCCGGGGCAGGTGCTGGCGGCGGGAGCCCGGGCACAGCCCAGCACTTCCCAAACCAGTGCAGCCAGGAAGGGCCGGGCTTGCAAACAGCAGAAGCTCCCGAAGGCGCAGGCAGAGAGGCCAGCGGGGACAGCAAGGCACGCAGGCGACACAAGGGGTGTGCAGAGCAGCAGCGCTGGAGTCCAGGAACAGAGCTGGATTGGAGCTGTCTTAGCCCCTACAGAAGAGGAAGAGGCAGGGCGGTCTCCGAGCCATCAGACCAAACACTGTGGCATGGAACATCTCTCGGATGACAGTCACAGAATCTCACAGCCCCAGGTGGCTCAACAAGACAGACTTCTCCCTGCTTCCTGTTCTGTTTTTTTTCCTACCTTGGGAGGAGGAGAGTTGAACAGTAAGACAACTTTCATCCAAACGGGGGCGTGGAGCCCAGCTTGAAGGTGCTGGAAAGCAGAGGGTTCTGCGGCCTCACGGGCATCTCTTGCGTGATTCGCAAAGCACATCAGGTCCACTGAAGGCTCTGAGAAGGCCCCTGGGCAAGGCCCAGTTTGCCCTCCCAGCCTCGTCCACCCCCCAGGCTCTCCTTACAGGACACTGCTACTGTCCTGTAGGCCTTTCTGGAACTCGGCTCGCCTGGTCCCGTGGACTCCGCTGTCAGGATGAGGCCCGTGCTGAGCCCGCTCCGCGGGGACCACACAGGGACATCTGGCCCCGCGGGGACCACACAGGGATCACACAGTGCTGTTCCGGGCTCCTACTCCGTATTGATTTTAAACAGCGGGTGCCAAGGCGGGATTGGACCTGGTGCGGGCAGTGCATGTGGCCACCTGGCTCCGGGGGACACGGGCAGGACGACTGCTCCAAAGAATGGCCGAAGCAGGGCTCTTGAAGCTGGAGTGACCCTGCGGAGTCTGACGGCCCAGGTGACAGGAACAGGAACTGAGTGTGTCCAGGCTGCCTTCATCCGGCTACAAGGCATGGGTCACACGGCGGGTGGAGAGGACGCTGGCTGCACAGAGCACGTGGGGCTTCTGATGCAAGCCCAGAGGGCCTTGTCCCGTGCTGCTGTGGGCTCTTCCCTTGTGGCTGTGGCAGGCCTGGCATGCAGCTGGGGCATTTACTGCCTCCTCACCCTGGGACTCCGGCTCTGCCCTCTGGTGTCTCAGGACTGTGGGTCGAACTCAGGGGTTCACAGTTACATCCCCAGCCACCCCACCTGTTAAAATTTTGAGATGGCGTCTTGCTAAGTTTCCCAGGCTGGTCTCCACCTTGTGATCGTCCTGCCTCTGCCTCCTGGGTAGTGGGCCTGCACCAACATGTGAGTCTCTATGTCATCCCTGGCCCGGCCGCCCTTGGCTTGGCCTGTGTCCCCTCCTCTAAGGAACTGTCCCGTGGGAGGGAGGTGGCTGAGCGGTCACTGCGGCCTGTGGTCTCTCGTCTCCCGGCTGCAGGGAGAGAAGCCCTGGCTGGGGACAAAGTGTGGGGACAGAAGAATATTTTGCCAGCTGAGTCCTTCTTCAGGGTGGGGTCACCACCTTGCATTCAAGGACTGGGGCTAAGGCTGGTGCCAGGGGCAGAGGACCCAGGGTGCCCGGGGGCAGCCTGCGGTGGCGGCCTGGTGGGGCTGAGCCCTTCTCTCCGGGAGCCTGCTGCCCACAGCGCCGTTCCCAGAGCGTCCTGCCAGTCACATCCAGCCTAAGCCGGTATTCTGCAGGCCAGGGCAGCTGCGAGGAGAGAGGCGCGCTGTTAGCACAGAAAGGGGACAAAGCCCAGCAAGTGGTCAGCTGCAGTGCAGGCTCTTGAAACATGGTTTTGTACAGAGATTTCACCAAATCCAGGCCCGCCCGAGGGACTCTGTCATTTCTCTCTGCCGGCTTGACCCGGCCTTCGCCTCTCTGCGGAGGCTGGGCTGGAGCAGGGCAGGACTGGGGGCAGGAGCAGGAATCAGGGCACTGCGGGGCCAGGAGGCCAGGGAGGGCGGCGGGTGGCAGGCGGGAGGCCGGCTGCAGACACACGCTGAGCGCTGGGTCCCTGGGTGTGAGCAGCCCCTCAGAGGAGTCCTGGTGTGGAAACTGCCGAGACAGTAGTGCAAGAACCCAGGGCCAGGACAGTGCAGCTCTGCAGGGAGGAGCCGTGGGGGGCGTGTGCATGCGTGTGTCTGTGTGAGTCATCCCAGCCCCGCAGCCACGCCTGCCCTGGCACCACCCGCTGTCCCTGTCCCGGCCAATGCCAGGACCCGCAGGCAGTGGGTGGGGCGGGGAGGAAAGGGTGAAGGCCGGGGAGGGGCTGTGTGGGGAACGCGCGTGTGAGAGGTGGGGGTGCAACTGTCCAGCTGCAGTTCTGCAAGGCTGAGCACGAGTGTGAGATCGGGAGGGACGTGTTCAGGCGGCGTCACCGGGCTTCACACACGGTCACACACGCGCGTGCTAGGTGTGCGGCACCATCAAGCAGCTCCCACCCCTGGGTCCCCGGGCTTTTTGATTCCACAGTGACAGTGCAGTAGATGTTGTCACACCGTCAGCCTCACATGTCCAGATGCCCCACCCTCGGGAGCCTTCGGCCCCCAGCTCGGCCCCCAGCTTGAAGTGGGGTGCAGGGTTGCAGCGGGGCACCTGTCCGGAATCTGCGCGGGGGTGGGGGGTGGCCTCGAGGGTGGTGCAGGTGCTGACACAGCACTGGGGACCTGGAGGTGGCAGGTTGCGGGCATCAGGGCCTCTGTGCCTCCGTCTTTGATGCTAGCAGGACAGGGGTGCACTGGGCACCCATGGGCGCTGGCATGGTGGCTTTGGATGGTGACTCTGTAGACAGGCTTGGAGCAGAGGTGGCCAGCACAGCCCCAAGCAGCTCACCAAGAAATCAGCCACGCAGTTCCCAGAAGCAAGGTGGCCTGTGGCCCGCAGCGTCCTGTTGCAGTCCCGCAGGTGGGTGTGGTTCCAGGACGGCAGAGCCGCGGGGCCCCAGCTGAGAGAGGGACTCATTTCACAACCCAGCAAACACATGGGTGGCAGCTGTGTGACTCTTCGAGAGTGTCCCCCTGGGGTGACGCCTGCTTCCCACGGCTTGAAGAAAATCCATGTGTAGGGGGACTGAATGGCCCCAGGAAAGTCTGAGAGGCAGATTTGATCGGTTTAGACTCTTTAAGTGTTGCCAAAATCCTCTATTCGGTAGGACAAATAGCCAGAAAAGCTGGGGAGAGGTGCACACATGTCATCCAAGTACTCGGGAGGCTGAGGCAGGAGGATCGCCATAAATTCGAAGCCAGTCTGGGCTACAAAGAGAGACCCTGACTCAAAACAAACAAAAGATAATCACGGTATTAATACGTGGCCTGGAAAGCTACGGGCAGCCCTGAGTTTGAATTTCTAGGTTATTGTTTTCTGCTTGGATATCCAATTGCAGAGCCCCGGGAAGATTCACTGCCTTTGACTCCTGGGATAGGGCGTCAGAGGAGCGCAGAGCTCCGCAGAGCGCTAGAAGAGTCCAGCACTGCAACCCGAGGCTCCAAGGGAGCAGGGTGGCCGGGCGAGCGGCCACGTGTGGGAGAGCGGGGAGGTGCTGGCCCGCGGCAGACCCGGGACACAGCCCGCCTTCCGGTGACCTGTCGGTCTTGTCTTGCTGTGCCATGGCAGATCGCGTGTGATTTTGCTTGGGGTGTGACTTGGGCTGAAGCTGCGCTTCTGTTCTTCCCCTTAGCACCGGAGGTGCCGCTGGAGCTTCCGAGTGACCGCGTGGAGACTGTGTGTGACGCCAGAGAGGCCCACACCCCCCACCGGGGATGCACAGGGCGTGTTGAGGGAGCCTGTGTGCATCTCACACGGGGTCTCTGGGGCTCCTCTCCCTCCTCCCCTTCCTCCTCGTCCTCCTCTTCCTTCTCCTCCCCCTCCTCCCCTTCCCCTCTCCCTCCTCCTCTTCTTCCTCCTCCTCTTCTTCTTCCTCTTCCCCCTCCTCCCTCCTCCTCTTCCTCCTCTCCCTCCTTCTCTTCCTCCTCCTCTTCCTCCCCCTCCTCCCCCTCCTCCTCTTCCTCCCCCTCCTCCTTCTCTTCTTCCTCCCTCTCCTCCCCCTCCTCCTCTTCCTCCCCCTCCTTTCTCTTCTTCCTCCCTC
>PVJX010012809.1:33544-49357 GCA_004027295.1 Dolichotis patagonum | reverse complement strand
ATTTGGAAGAAAACAAGAGTCAATATGATAGAGAGTGAGTATCTCCAATTGTCTAGCTTTGAAATTTATGTCTTACATTGCTTTCTTGTGATCCGCTTTGCTCTGTTTTGTTGTATTTAATTTTACCCTATTGATATAATTGCATGTATATTTGAGTGGGTAAGATGGATGACCATATTGTTGTTTTTGTCAGATCGTGAGCAGAACTGTTAACAGTCTCACTGTTTGAATGTCTACTCTACATGCTTTAACTTTGTAATTTGAACAACTATTTCCAAGAAGTCAGTATGTAATTAGTCAAGTAATAATTTCTTAGGTTTTATTGTTGTACTTTTCCTTTTTTCCTTGGAATACTGTATGGTTGCTACACTTTATTCTGTTTTATTTTGTTTTGTTTTTTCCTCTTTAAATAAAATTAAAAAAAAATAAAAATAAAATAAAATACCAATTCCCGCAAATAGTCCATAGGATTGAGTTTTTTTTTTATTGTTGTTGTTTGTTTGTGTTTTGAGACACGGTCTCACTATGTAGTGCAAGCTGGCCTTAAACTCACTATTTAGCTTAGGCTAAACTTGAACTCACAGCAACCCTCCTGCCTCTGCCTCCCGTGTGCTAGCATTACAGGCATGTGCCATCTTGCCCAGCTTGTTCTACAGGTTTAAGCCAATCCCAATAAAAAGTCCAGCAAGCTTTTTTGTAAAAATCAACAAGCTGACTCTGAAATTTGTATGGAAATGCAAAAGATCTAAAATAATCCAAATAATTTTGAAAAACATTTTAGAGTTGGAGGACTTATACTTCCAGATCTCAAGACTTATAAAACTATGATAAGCCAGATAGATAGCTTAGCAGCACAGTGCCTGCCTGGCAAGCTCAAGGTCATGAATTTGATCCCTGGTACCAAATAAATAAACAAATAAATAAGACTATGATAATCAAGATGGTATAGAATTGGCATAAAAATATGCAGACCAATGGAAAAATACTGAGCCTAAAAACAGACCCACATGTACAGTCGATTTATTTTCAGAAAAGATGAAAGAGAGGAGTTGATGGGGAGGAATAATATTTCCAACAAAAGAGTTCAAACAATCGAATTAGCATATGCAAAATAAAACAAACAAACAAAAACTAAACCACATACAAGAGAAAATTGACTCAAACAGATCACAGATCTAAGTATAAAAATCTAAAACTATAAAAATCACAGAAGAAAATACTGGAGAAAATATTTGGGACCTTGATGAAGTTAAGATATCCTCGATACAACATTAAATGTAAAAAAAATTAAATGTACAATCCATAAAAGTATTGATGAACTAGACTTTATCACTATTAAAACTTGTAAAAGATACTATTAGAAAAAGCTACGGTTTGGGTGAAATATTTGTAAATGATATGTCTAATAAAGGACAGGAATCAGAATATATAAAGAACTCTTAAAACTCAGCCATAAAGCACAGTCGGATATCTTTCTTTGTGGGGGCACTGATTGTTGGTTTGAGACAAGGTCACCCTATGTACCCAACTGTCCAGCAACCCTCCTGCTTCAGCTTCCTGACTGCCATGCCAGGACCACAGGCATGTGTCATCACGGAAGTTTAGATTTCTTAAATAAGCAAAAGTTTTCTTCACCAAAAGAGTCTTCACCAGAGAAGAAGAGGCTCAGAATGATCCTTGTGAGGGAAGTTCAAATAAAAGCCACGGGAGGTTATCGCCCCGCACTTATTAGAAAGCTAATATTTACATGTATTCCTCATTCAACCACTGAGCTCTTTCCCTGCAGCTAGGTCCTTAAGTCAATTGGCTGCTAAACGAGGAACTGTCAGTATTGTAGCAGGTGCATCGCAATGTGTAGAACAAACAACGGATGACTTGGCTCTTATTTGCATAACTCTGTGATACACAACAAACTACAGCGCGGTACTGTACAGTACAATCAGCGAAAATTACAGCACAGAACTGTATTGCACGAGAAGCCACCATAAAGCCTCATTGCCGCTCACATTCCTATGGCGCAAATGTGAATGTGGGTCGCAGTCGCAAAGCCCAGCGGTGCACCCTGATCACAGATTTGAACGGTCGTTAACCGCGCCGGTCGTTAAAGGCGGAACATCTGCACCAGACCGGCCAGGGCAGGGCTCCTCAGGTCTGCGGAGGAACTGGAATTCTCTCCCTGCCAGCGGAAACATAAATGACCCAGCCCCTTGGGAAAACAGTGTAATAGTTTTTCTAACAAGTTAAATATGCAAACCTCTGACCCAGACGTTCCTCTCGCAGGTATTTACCTACAAGCAGGGAGAGCATCTGTCCGCACCATGGGGTACAGGAATGCTCATACCAGGGGGATGTGTCACAGTGAGGTCTGGAAGCAGCCCAAACACCTATCACCAGGTGAGTGGATAAACAAACTGTGCTCATCCGTACACCAGGAGATTGTTGCATAATAAAAGGAAAAGCTAGGGATACACAGAATAACCCTGATGAATCTCAAAACAATTATGCTGAGGGAAGGAAGCCAGACACCCTCCACCCCCAGTGGGCCCCCCAAAGCAATTAATCTACAGTGATAAAACCCTTCCTCAGCTGCCGGGGGATGAGGTGGGGCAGGGAGGGGCCCCCGA
The DNA here is from genome assembly GCA_004027295.1 of Dolichotis patagonum. Taxonomy (NCBI): domain Eukaryota; kingdom Metazoa; phylum Chordata; class Mammalia; order Rodentia; family Caviidae; genus Dolichotis; species Dolichotis patagonum. The sequence goes on along the minus strand of PVJX010012809.1, from coordinate 46,733 downwards.
TGGGGACAGCACAGCCGGGTCATGGATACGACCACTGAGCTGACTGCGGCAAGCTTTCGTGTTGTTGTACATACATGTGTCAAAACTCACCCGGCACACATTAAATAGGTTTAATGTCAAACTTGCTTCAGTGAAGCTGTCAAAAAAGTCACTTTTAGTATTGGGGGTGTAGCGCAGCCACAGAGCACTTGCCTAGCATGTGCAAAGCGCTGCCTTTGATCCCCAGTACCAAAAAATAAATAAATAAAAGGGAATTGTTAAAAAGGAGAAACAAGCAGGCGTGGCAGTGTTTGCCTGTAATCCCAGAACCCTGGGAGGCTGAGAGGAAAATCATAAGTTCAAGACTTGTCTAGGCAAGTTAGGGACTTGGCAAAAACCTGTCCCACAAAGAAAAAAGTTGGGTGTGGTGGTGCGTGCCTATAACGCCAGCACTCAGGAGGCTGAGGCAGGAGGATCACTGTAAATTAGAGGCCACCCTGGGCTACCAGTGAGTTCCAGACCAGCCTGAACTACCTAGTAAGACCTTGTCTCAGAGGGAAAAAGGAAAGAGGTGGGGCTGTAACTCAGTGAGAATGTCCTGGGTTCAAACCTCAAAGAGAGAGAGAGAGAGAGAGAGAGAGAGAGAGAGAGAGAGAGAGAGAGCTCACTGCTACCGCAGCTACTCCTTGGCAGCCTCCCAGCACCCCCTGACCCCCGCAGCTGTTCTCTCCAGTGGACCCAGCAAGCCCTTGAAAATGTAGGTCACACCCTGCTCTACCCATGTGAACCCCCCACGGCCCCACTGCTCTCGGAGTGCAGGCCCAATGGCACAGTGTCCATCTGGTGGCCCCTCTGACCCTCCTCTCCACACACCCCCACTGCCCCCAGTGGCTGAAGCCACATGAGCCTCCCGTGGGCCCTCCAGCACCCCACCCACATGGCCCCAGGGACTCAGCCTGGCTGTCACCCTGTCTGGAACATCCATCTCCAGACACCCTGAACCAACCTGTAGGTCACTGTAGGTCTCTGTCCTGGAGGGGAGCTATGAACCCCACCTTTCTCGGCTCCTGACACCCCCTCCCTGCTCAACTTCCCTTGTCTTGGAATAAAAATGTTATTAATTTATTTATTATTTGGGTTTTTTTTAAAACAATGTTACTCTGTAGACCAAGCTAGACTTTAACTCACTATATACCCCAGATTGGCCTGGATCTCATGGGGATCCTCCTGCCTCAGCCTCCCCAGAGCTGGGATTACTGTGCCACCATGCCCAGCTCGTATTACTGTTATAGTTCACCGACGTAGCCCAAGAGCCAGAGAACACATGCTGGGTGTTCAGCTAATATTTGCTAAGGGAATGTTTACTGGCTGTCAGTGAACACATTGTAAATGTTCTCCATAAATCCTGACAACCAAAACAAAAAAAATAAAAATAAAATTTAAAAAAATTTAAAAAAAAAAAAGGGGGCTAGGGATTTAGCTCAGCAGCATAAGCGCCTGCCTTGCAAGTGCGCAGTCATGAGTTCGATCCCCAGTACCAAAAAAATAAAAATAAAAATAAAAAAATTTAAAAAAAAATCCTGACAACCACCAGAAATAACCCTATAAGTACCCCATGTTACAGATGGGGAAACAGAGGCACGGAGTGGAGAACCATCCACAAGGTTATGCAGATCACATCACTTAGGGGTTCTCCTGGCCTTGGTCCAAAAGGGAGAATAAGGAGCCGGGGGTTTAGCTCAGGTGCGTAAGTGCCTGCTTGGCAAACACGAACTCGTGAGTTCGATCCCCGGCACCAAAAAAAAAGGAGAATAAAGCACACAATGAAATGTAAACGGCCACCGAGGCAGGAGGATCACAAGTTCAAGCCCAGCCTCGGTCATTTAGCAACCTCACAGGACCCTGTCTCAATGTCTCTAAGAGCGGGATGTAGCTCAGTAGTTCAATCCCCAGTGTCCCCCCAAAAAGCAAAACCATAACCGGCTTCATAGAAAGGAGAGAGGGGCTGGGCATCCATGATCGAGCCCTTCCCAGCACGGCGATGGGGAAGACGGGCAGATCTCACAGGGAAGTGGGGTGCACTGGTGCTCTGTGTAGGCTTTAAGTCCAGTCAGAGGGACAGTGCTGGACAGCCTATGAGTCACCATGTCCTGGGGGCCGAAACTAGTGGTCACTGTTTGAGTTTCCCTCTCCCCTGGAAGGCCCTGAATGAGTCCTAGGAGGGCCAGGCTTTGGCCTTTGGGCTGTGGAAATGGGGTGCCTGAGCCTCCTGTGGGCACCAGAAGCCCAGGGCACCCCCTCTGTGCCTGGCCTGTGCTGGGTCCCTCAGCGGTGCTTTTTCTCAATTTGTAGACCGGAAGTGGGCCCTGGAGGTATGGAGGTCACTCCTTGGTGTGAGCCCCAGCTGGTCTCACTGAGTCAGACCCTATAGCTTCCTCCAGCCACCATCCTCCCAGCATGCAGCTAGCGTGGCCCTGAGAGCCAGGGCCTCCTTTCTCGAGCCCATCTTTCTTGGTCAGGAATATTGGCTCTGAACATCAGTCTCCGTGAGTGCAGTGGCACACACCTGAAATCCCAGGATTCAGGAGGCTGAGACAGGAGGGTCACTGTGAGTTTGAGGCCAGCCTGGGCTATGTAGTGAGTTCAAAGCCAGCCTGAAGTATATAGTGAGATCTTGCCTCAAAAACAAACAACCCAAGTTCTTTCTAGGAGCTTTAAAAACAACTAAGAGCAGAGTGACCCCAGAAGCCTTGAGAGCCATCCCAAGGCAGCCTGCTGCCCTCCTGGAAGCTCTTTCTAATTGGGGTGTTGTCTCCATTTTGTTCTGCGAGGTGAGGACAGACAGCCCCATGATGCTCACAGTGCAGGTGAGGACACTGGAACTGAGAGATGACAGATGCTGGCAGGAGCCAGGCAGAATGATGCAGTTGGGGCTCCAGTCACTGCCCAGCCCCGAGTCCTGCCCTTGCCTCTGGGCCTCCCCTCCACGTCACCCTGGGAATGGGTGGAACAGTGTGGAGGAGCTGCTCCTCCTGGGGGCAGGTTCAAGTGTCCCTTCCACTGTGATCCCCTGGGACTAGAGAGAGGCTGGCAGGAGTGTGTGCACCGGCACAGACCCAATTCTCCTCGGTATTCCCAGAATGCACTGGGGCACCTGGCCTGGCACACAGTGCGTGCTTGATGAGTATTTGCTGAGTGACCAGCTGGGGAAGGTGGCCATGCAATGAGTGGCCAGGTCAGCCACTATGATCATCACAAACCACGCCAGGTTCCTGGGGACTCACCCTCACCCCATCTCTAAGTTACTTGCTTACGCCCTTGACCAGATGTCCATCCAGACCAGCACTTCCCTGTCTAGCTGGGCTAAAGGACCCTTTTCTTTCTAAATTATTATTTTGTGGACCAATACTTTCAGAATATGCAATAAAAATGAATGAATTATGCCAGCATGGTGGCACATGCCTATAATCTTAGCACTTGGGAGGCTGAAGCAAGAGGATTGCTATGAGTTTAAGGCCAGCCTGAACTACACTGCAAGACCCTATCTCAAAATACACACGAAGAAAAGAAAAGAAAAATGAATGGCTAAAAACTGATCACAGGGCCAGGGGTTTAGTTCAGTGGCACAAGCATTTGCTTAGCAAGTGCAAGATCATGAGTTTAATCCTCAGTACCAAAAAAACACAAAAAAACTGATCACAGTCAAAGTCGCAGCTACATTACTGGACTCTAGGAATTTCTGCACTGTACTTATCTAAGATCTGTACGTATCGGTCACCTTGCTGGTGACCAGCTGCAGTCATTCAAGGAACATGCCCATCTGTGGACCTCACGTAGCTGTGTTATGCTGGACCTCACCATTCCAGGTGGCAGGACTGTCGCTCTGTGCCCACTTGGCCTGACAACCCCTCACTCTGCCACCTACACAGACCCCAACCACCACCTGCCTCCCATCTCAGGGCACGGCTCCTCTCCAGCCCGCTGGGAATGGCTTGGGCCCTCGCCCTCACCCTTCAGGTTGCCCCCACCTGGCCAGGTGAGCGAGTGCTCTGTAGGCCTCCACCCCCTTTATGCCCCCCCATCACCTGGCCGTGTAGACTCCCCAACCTCCACTCCTCCTCAGACTCCCTGCAAGCCTGAGGTCCAGGCCTGCCACTGCCTTTGCCGCCTGCACAGACACAGGTATCAGGACTGCCACCCGCAGAGAATCCTCTGACCCCAACTCCTCTGCAGCCAGCCAGGTGCTCCCCACACTGTCCCAGCTCCAGGCTTCACCCCAAGGACCTCGCTGAGAGATCCCTGGGCTTTCTGCCTGCACACTCCTGCCTCCAGCAGCCCCTCTGCTAGCTGCTGGTGTAAAGTTGGGGTCCTGCCTGGCCCTGTCATGTGAACATGCTCTCACCCCACACACCCTACAACAGCTGCTCCAACATCCTCTGGTTCCGCCAGGCACAAGGCCCAGCAAATGGTGAGTGCTCACTCATAGCAACATTTTATGTCTGTTTTTTGAGACAGGGTCTCACATTGTAGCCCAGGCTGGCCTTGAACTCACAGCAATCCTCTTGCCTCAGCCCCCTGAGTACTGGTATTACAAGTGTGCACTACAACACCAGGCTAGTATTTTATTTTTGAAGCAAGGCTTTTCTCATGTAATCACAACCATGCTGTAAAGACCACATACGGGGTGAGTGTCAAGATGGGAATCTGGCTCAGTTGTGTTGGCCTCTGCAGTTCAAAATTTTAAATAGCTACATGTATATTAAATATTTTTTGGTAGCAAAGACATTTCAACCAAACACAGATGATCAGAGGATACACTGGCAAGGTCAAATTTAGGCCAAAAAGCACTTAAAATATTAAGAAATATGAATTTCATAAGCTAAAAACTAAGCACTATCAAGATATAAAATATAAACATATATGTACCAAATAACACAGCATCCAAATTCAGAAAGCAAAAACTATAGGAGATTTGAGGAGGAAATGAATTACACTGGGAATAGAGTCACTTAATCCACTTTTCTCAGTCTCTGACAAACAAGTGAGCAAAAACAATAATCCGGAACAGTTGGCTGGCAAAGAAATTGATGCGAAGCAAAGGCAGACATACATGTAGGTAGACATGCTCCAAACATCTACCCTGCCCTCCATCAGAGACCAACTCATCCACCGTTCCTGTCACTGCTGTCAGACACAGACACACCAGGTGCACACAGGTAGAGCTGCACACACGTGGATAAAAATCTGGAAATATTTATACCCAACTGTTACACTCTCTGGACTTTGTGATTGGGATGAGTTTTACATTCTTTTTTCTTTTTCTCCACTTTCTAATTCATCTTTGAAGACTATCTGACCCAGCCAGATATGTTGGCACAGGTCTGTAATCCCAGCACTCCGGGAGGCTGAGGCAGGAGGATCACAAGTACAAACCCAGCCTGGGCCGCTTAGTGAATAGTGAGATCTCGTCTCTAAATAAAAAGGGCTGGATGTAGCTCAGTGCTGAGTTGACTCTCCAGTACCACACCCCAGCTGAGGTCCTCACAGTTTTTCAGCAGAATCAACACCCCAGCCTTAGAACAGATCTCCCAGCCTCTACCCCCCCAGTACCTTCCTCCCTTTCCCCAACCATGAATCTCCCAGGATGCTTTGAGTGTGCACATGAAACTAAAGCTGGGTGTGGTGGTACAAGGCTATAATCCCAGCACTCCAGGAGGCTGAGGCAGGAGGGATTACAAATCCAACCTGGGCAAATTAGCAAGTATGCACAAGGCTCTGGATTCAATCCCCAGCACCATGCACACACTGACCATGTCACCATCCCCTTCTTAAAACATCTCCATTGTCCTTAGGATAAGATTCAAGCCTCGTACATAAGACTCTGACAATATTTCTGTCGTCACTCTATAGCTCCTCTCCTGCCTCCCACCACAGTCCAAATCCAAAATATTTGCCTTAATCTAATTCTCCACGTGCTTCCCATTCTCTGTATCTCTGCTCATCCTTCTCTTTCTGCTTCAATCACCACTAGGTCACTGTTCCTTCCATTCAACCCCTTTTCCCTCTTTAAGTTTTGACCCAAACATCACCTCCTCTGGGTAGCCCTCCGGGATTGGCCTTAGACTCTGGGGTGTCTGGTGACCACACTCAGACTGTGGTGCACAGGTGTGGTGGTGCATACCTGCAATTTCTGCACTCAGGGAGGCTGAGGCAAGAGGATAGCAAGTTTGAGCCCACCCAGGGCAATTTGGTGACTTAGTGAGCTCCTGTCTCAAAAATTTTAAATTAAAAACTATGGAGGGCGCAGGGCATAGTTTTCAGCTCTAAGGTCCTAGGTTCAATCCTCAGTACTGCAAAAAATAAATAAATAAAAATACTCTTATAAATCTTTCACCCAGGCCAGGGATATAGCTTAGTGGCATAGTGCCGGCCTGGCAACACAAGGTGCCATGATCAATTCCTGGTACCACACAAAAACTAATAAATCCCTCACCCCACACCACATCAAGCATATTCAAATACACCCATATCATGTAGTAAATAGGGTTATCTGGCGATAAGCACTTTTGGGAGGGGGTTACTGGAGATCGAACTCATGACCTTGCACTTGCCAGGCAGGTGCTTGTGTTGCTGAGCTAAACCCCTGACCCATAAGCACATTTTAAAAAGCTTTCCTGGGGCTAGGTCTGGAGTGCATGCCTATAATCCTAGCATTTGGGGGGCTGAGGCAGAAGGGTTGCTGCCAGTCTGAGGCCAGCCTAGGCTACACAGTGAGTTCAAGGCCAGCTTGCACGCCACAGAAAGAACCTAACAAAACAAAACCAAAGTAAGAACTTTTGTGTTTTTCACTTGAAATTTTGATCAAATTCTATTTTTCCTGTTTTCCTCCCTCCCCGCAGTATGAAGTGTTGAACCCAAGGCCTTGAACACTGAGCAACATCCCCAATCTTTTAAAAATTTCTTGTTCTGAGATAGATTCTCACTAAACTGCTAAGTTGTCTCAGCTGGCTTGAACATCCTCCTGCCTCAGCCTCCCACAGCCAGTTTCCTTTTTGTGTTTTGCAGCTGGCACTTTCTTCTTTTGGTCTCAAACATCTTTGTGGGTCAATAAGAAGCTACATTCCTGGACCTGAGGCTCCGCATCAGGGGCTTAGACAGGCGGTCCCCAGGGTGTCCCCATCCCAGCAAGCACCACTGTGGAGGGTATTTATCCACCTGCCTCCTTCAGGGGACCGAGGTCCTCAGGGATGGCTCCATGAAAGACGATCTGGACCCCACTCTCCAGGTGAGGACACAGGCTCACAGGCTTGGACTAAGAGACCACAGCATGACAGAGGGCACCCTGGACCTGAGTCGCCCAGTGCCCCCCTGGCCTGTCACTTGATGCCTTCCCACTCAGCCGTGCTGCACCCCATGAGCCGGTGCGCCACACCCTGCCTCCTCTCCCCGACTTCCAGGCAGGACAGGGGCCTCACCTTTCACTCTACGCTGTACCCTGGCAGCAGCAGGTGGCTCAGCACCATCACACATCTGGTCCCATGAACACTTCCTGAGCCCTCTAGGAGCCCTGCTGGGGCCTGAAGCTGTATCGATGAATGCCAAGGTCACCAGGTCAGATGTCCCCCAAAGGCAGGAGCCCAGAGCAGGGTGGGGGGCCTCATGATCCCACTCAAGAGTGCTCCTCAGCCTCTGCGTGTCCCCAAGGATTCCCAGTTTGGAGGATGTCACCTTCAAACGCCCACTGCAGCTCCAAGGCTGCCAGGGATCCCTGGCCTGCCCTACCCACCCCCGCACTCCTACTGGATTTGCCGTTCGGAGGGGAGTAGCACTTCCGTCCGGCAGTCACCTGTAGCCCTTAGGTCTTGGAGCAGGCCCAGTCCAATGCTGTCCATCTTTTGGGACACTTCTAGGCTATAGACTCACCACTGTCACAAAGGAGCCCAGTGTCACCTTCCCATATTTGCAGAGCACTTTGAGAAAAACTCCATCGCCTTTCCCCAACCTGGCCATGGTAAAGGGATGGTCCTGAGATTCAGAGCTCCTGGCAGCAGGGCTGGGTCAGGACTGCCCAGTGCACAAAGGCTGAAAGCCCTGTGGGTGCCTTGGGGACTCGGAGAGGCCTCTTTTGCCGTCCTTACAGTGAAAGGGCACGACTGCACTCTCTGAAGGTCTCCGGCTTCTACATCCCCAGAATCTATCACAGCGAGGGAGGCTGGCCATTTCCCAGAGGAGGAAACTGAGGCCCTGAGCCGCCCCTGTGGCTGCACCCTCTGCCCGTGCCCAGATGCATCTTGAGGCACTGTAGTCCAACAGGGACAACAGGATGAGTCACCAGATATGGAAAAGGTGCCGGCACCAGGGAGCTCAGGAGCCAGGAGCTCACCCTCACCAGCCCAGCAGCTAGGGCGGAGCCCTGCCAAGTCCCCATGATTGGCCAGCAGGGCACGGCTGCCATCTGTGACGCAGGCAGCCAAATGGTATGTGTGGCTCCCTTCTGGCCCAAGGGCAGTGGGAACTGTCGGGACTTCCAGTACCAACAACAATCACAATAAAAATAACAGCAGCCCTCAGGGTTCACCCTGGTGGCGGGTGCTTTACACCTGTCCTTCCTTCTGGCCCTGGAAGAGGCTACTGGCGAGGATGCTGTGGCCCCGCCCTGGAGAGGAGGGTCCTGGGGGCTCTGCTCAGGGCTCAGCCCCAGGCCTCTGCTCTCCTCTGCAGCTCCTGTCCTCTCCACCCCATGGTCTCGGCACCCTGTGCTCCGGCTGGCCAAGGCCCTAGGCTGAAGCAGTTGACCCACGTGACTCTACCTCAGTGCTGTAACCTGGCGAGGGCCAGTGCCCTGGCCTCTGCAAGGATGTAAGGCCAGGAGTGTGGCCTGGAGCTCCTCCAAGGCCTGCCTTGGGCTGCGAGAGTCACAATGTCACCAGAGGCTGCTGGTCCCCCACACGGGCCAGGCAGGGGGTAACACAGTGCGGGGGCAAGCTCAGCACTTGGGGAGGCTGAGCCCAGGGAGAGCTAGGTGCCCCAGTGTCCCCACACTCAGAAAGCTCGCCCAGGGGCACTTGGTTCTGGGATGAGAGTACAATTTAGGAACCTAGGCTGGCACCCACTGTGCCCCACAGCTGTTCCCCTAGGGCAAACAAGGAGCCCCTCAGCAAAGATGGGGTGGACAGGTGGCCAGACCTGATTCCCCCACAGCTGGGCACCAGGCCTCAGGGGAGATGGCCACACGCAGGGTGGGTGCAGCCATCTGGAAACAGGCAAGACAGGCGGAGACCCTTGGCCACAGAGTGACTGGAGGGGTCCTCCCGCATGGGGCAGGGGGCACATCTGCGATGAAACACAGGACCCATCTTCAGGCATCGGCCCACCCGCCAGGGGCCTGCAGTCACCAGCTGGACCCTCACGCACACCCTTCCTTCGATGTCTCTGCCGAGAGCCTCTCTCTCTCTCTCTCTCACACACACACACTCTCTCTCTCTCTCTCACATTCCTCTGGGACTGATCAGGGCTTGAACGACACCCCAGATGACTCCTTGCTATTAATTCCCACACAGAGAATGGGCCCCTTGTTCCTCGCTCCTGCAGGAATGGCAAAGCCATCCTAGGAGCTCCTGACTTAACCCTTCTCCCGGCTGCTCCACTGCCTGTCCCCGAACCCAGAACCACGGGGCCAGCTTTGGGGGACAAGGGGTGTAGACAGGAAGTCAGAAAGGAAAAGGGATCCTCCCAGCCCAAGGCTCCTGGAACAAACTCTGGGTGAAGGAAAGAAGGCCAAGGCTCACCCAGCCCGACCTGGAGCCAGACCCCTGCTTCATGCCCGCGGGTCCCAGCCAGCCCTGGCGGCCCAAAAGCCTCTCCACTGAACTTGGGCGATCTCAGGCCCTCCATGTCCCAGGGTGGGGCTGTCTCCGGTCCCAGGGGCCCCTGGGAAGGGCCGGTGGGAAGCCCAGGGCTGGCCATTCCAGCCCTGAGGGGGTTAACAGGGACAAGCAGGGACACCTGCCAGGGCCCTGCCTCCGGAGGATGGAGGAGGAATCCTACTGCCCCTCTTCCCTGCCCCCATCCACCTCCCACCAGAGGCCAACTCGACCATGAGAATGGGCAGGGCTTCAGAAGACATGTAGGCTAGCCCGGCACAGTACATGTAGGGAAACTGAGGCCCAGAGGGGGAGAAACTGGCCCCCATCCCTCAGGAAGTCAGAGGCATGGCCCAGGGCCACACCCCTACCTTCTGGACCCAAATGGGTCCTCCTTCCTCCCATGTCTCTGCTTCCATCGACCAACCCAGTCCAGCCCTGTCCTGCCCTGCTCTGCAGGCCTGGCTATGGGACCCCCACAAGTCACCTTGGGTCCATACAAGAAGGGACTCCAACACCAGCCTCACGGCAGTATCTCTGAGCTTTGCCTATTGCCAGGATGGGACCCAAACCCTGCAGCCCAGGGCTCAGTGAGGCTTGCGGCCCTTGGAGCCTCTGGCCCATCTTCCATCTCTGCTCTGGCCAGCAGACACTGAAAGTAGATCCTGAGGGCAGCCAGGAGGGGACCCAGAGGCAGCAGCAAGGGACCGGAAATGGGAAGAGGGCACAAGGTGCTGGGAGGGGCAGGGTGGCCTGGGATCTAGGGAGAAGCAAACTGAAATGTGAGCCAGGGAGGAGCCCCCCACCCTGGAAGTCACAGCAGGAGGACTGCCTGCGTCAGCCAGGGCTGCCCGTTCTGCAGCCTCTGCACAAAACTGGCGCCTATAACTTGTCACCTCTCCTCATCACTCTCATCTCCCCAGGGTCTGCCACGCCCAGGCGGCCTCCCCCATCTGCAGTGGACACAGAAAGAGACGGAAGACGGGGAGTGTGATATAAATGTGGCAGGGTGAGAGACAGAGATAGGAACCTTGAGGGCAGAGATGGGCTGAGAAAGAGAGGAGCCAGGACAGACAGCTGAGGCCAGGGCCAGAGAGGACCGTAAACAGAAAGACACCGAGAGACAGCAAAAACCAAGCACGAGCTGGACGTGGTGGCACATGCCTGTAATCCCAGCACTCTGGGAAGCTGAGGCAGAGAGATCACAAGTTTGATTGCCACTTGGGAAACTTAGTGATTTAGCGGAACACTGTCTCAAAACACATTTAAAAAGGGAGCTGGGGATGCAGCTCAGTGCAAACGCCCTGGGCTCAGTCCCTGGCACAGTAAACAAAAACAACAACAAAACTAGGGGGTCAAAATTAAGAAGCCTCCCAGAGACAGAGGCGGTGGTTAGAGAGAGGAAGCAATGTGGACAGAGACAGAAGTCCAGGCAAAGGCAGAAGAGGAAAGAAGGCAGAGGAAAGGTCAGAAGTGGCTTCTACGGAGGGTGAGGAAGGAGGGAGGGAGCAGCCTCAGCCAGAAAACTCAGGGCCTCCAGGGTCCTCTGCGTGGCAGGTCACACACAACACACTGCTCCCCCGTGGCTGTGCACCACCCAGAGGGCCAGTCAGCGCTGTGACCCGCCCTTCCCCAGTAGGTCTCGGGGGTGAGGGCGGCCAGCAAGCCAAGGGGATGGGGTGTCCTCAGCGAGTCAGGGAGTTTCAGGGCTGGGGAGGGGACTTTAGGAACCCTCTATCCCAGTATTGGCCCAAACAGCTAAAATCGTCCTAACAGCTAAAATCACAAATCTGCACCCAAATCTACTGCTCTGAATGGGGCCTTAGAATCAGCATTCACACGCTCCCTGAAGATCTTGCTGCCTGCCAGGCTTGGGCCACACTGGCAGCTAAAAAACAAGGGTGGCCGGGGAGAAGCTGTGCCCACCTGCAGTCACACAGCCACTCGGCTCTTTCCCCCCTTAAGGCAAGTGCCCAGGGGCTGCCCGGTGCCGGGTGCACCGGAAGTGTTTGTCCGGCAGTGTGCACTCCACTGCCCTCTGTCCCTCTGGCCTCAGGGTGAGGAGGCCCGGCTCTCCAGGGGCTGCCCAGTCAGTTACCATCCTGAGGCCCAGGAATCAAACAGGAGGCAGGAAGGCAGACGACCAGAACGGGATTTCTGTCCCCCTCTCCCCACCCCCGTCCCCCGAGTGCCAAGGCCTGGGGCTTCAAGCGCTCTCGCCAGAGATGGGGGTGGAGGGTGGGGCAGGAGGAGGAGGGGCAGACACGGAGCTTCCTGTCCACCCCCCCTTGTCCTGCCTCCTTGGGCTCAGGGCCGGGTCCCCTGGGGCAGTGGCATCTGAAGCCTACAGATCTGCCCTGTCCTTCCTGCCTGCCAGGGACCGGGTGGAGCGGCTCAGATCTCCCATGGCCCCTTCCTTTCTCCAGGTCCCTGGGCCTTGGCTCCCCACTAACCCTGGCCTGACCTGCAGCACCCCAGCCTTGCATTGGGGATCACCTGCCCCCCAACACGCATGGTCCTGGATGGCCTCACCTGTGCCTCTCAGCCTCCCCCGGGCCTCATCCTGTCTCCCTGCCTCCCTGGCCCCTCTCCATCTGTCCTCCTCATAAGCTGTCCTCTCTCACCCACCAGGCATCTCTCGAGCACCATTACTGCCCACTGAGGAGCCACCAAGTGACACCCTTGCAGGGAGGACAGACCATGAATTACCCAGCAGTAAATGCACAACCAGAAACTGCAATGAGCACTGCAGAGGAAACGTCCAGAGCCCCGTCAGAGAGATCCTCAATACCAGAGCATGGGGGGGTCCTGAGTCCGAGCTTTACGGTGAGGTCTCAGGAGAGAAGGCATGTGGAGGTGGGACCTGCAGGAATGACAAGGCCCAGGTCAGAAGACAGGCCGCTGGGGACAGAGGTGGTGGGCTCTCCGTGAGTTATCTCCATGGTTAATGGGCTCAACAAACAGTCACCAAGCACCTGCTGTTTGCTAGCAAGTCCAACCCTGAGCAGCCGAAGTGGGAGACAAACGGCTGGTAGGAAGTCTCCCCAGGCGAAGTCAGAAGCCAGTTCCCTCATGGTAGAGGTGAAGACATGCACCCTACAGAGGGCGGCTGACTTCCCCAAGGTCGCACAGCAAGAGCTGGAACCCTGCCAAAGTAAAGAGCAGCTCTTCCCTCTGCACCTGCCAAAGCCAAGTCTGTAGGACTTGAACTCAGGATTCCAAGCCCCAACAGGGGCATGAGCATTTGCAAGGCAGGTGCTTGTGCCGCTGAGCTAAATCCCTGAGCTAAATCCCCAGCCCCCAAACTCGGTTTTTAAATTCACCACCTAGTTGGGAGGTGAAACAAA
>PVJX010012809.1:0-33444 GCA_004027295.1 Dolichotis patagonum | reverse complement strand
GCACCCCAGGACTCCTCTTATCTCAGGAGCTCAACTTTCCACCCTTGCCCGGGGAGCCACTGTCCTGGTTTAGTAGCCCTACCCCACCTTCCTTGGCGCTGAGCAGGGACCAGCAGCTGACACGACAGAGGGGAGGCCGTGGGTTTGTGCCAGACCTTGCGCTGAGCGCTTGGCCCTCCTCGTTCCTCTTCACCTTTGCGACATTCCCAGGAGACAGTGTTGTCGCCCTCATTCACAGGCAGGGAGGCTGAGGTGAAGGAAGATTATGTAACTTGGCCCAATCCCACCTCCCGTAAGTGGGGCAAGAGCCGGCCTCGACCTCTGATCTCTCTGTCCCTGTCACTCGGGTCCCCTCTTCAGTATAAAGTGACTTCACCAGAGAACAGAAATCGCGTCGCTCGCACCACGCCATGTTCTCTGGTGCCCTGCCACTTGGCACCAAAGACCAAAGCCTCCATGGGCCACATGTGGCCCAGCATGTGCAGTCCCTAAAGTGGCTCCAGTCCCTCGGGACAACACCAAAGGTCCCATGGGACTCAGGCCACCCTCCCTACTCTCTTCACCATCTGTCCCACACGCATCTGCCATGTTGTCTAGAAAAGGGCCAGGAATGAGTGATGACAGGGCAGATCCCCAGGTGTCCAGGTGGCGGAGCCTCACCTAGGTAGGGTGTGTCCGCTGGTCACATGGCGATGTCCAGTTCCATGACTGAACGGTCACATGACCTTGGTCACCTGCTTCTCTTTCTGTTTGGTTCAGCGAGGTGGTGACCTTGCCCTTGCTCCGCCAGCCTCCAGGGTTAATGGGGAACAGATGCGGGGCATCCGATGACAGCGTTTTAATAGGACAAGAAGCAACAACTCGCTGGGATTTAGCTCAGTGGTTTAAGCACCTGCCTGGCAAGCACAAGGTCATAAGTTAGATCCCCGGTACCAAAAAACTGCTGAAAAACCCATGGTCAGCTACAGCCACCCTTGGCGGGCAGCGCCCCAAACCCTAATAACAATAGCTGTCATTTACTGACCCTTGGTACGTGCCAGGCGCTGTCCTAAGTGTTTACAGACACTATCTGGGTTAATCCTCACTCCATCCTGGAAGGAAACACACCCAGAGACCTTAAGTCACTCGCCAAGGACACACAGCTCTAAAGTCGGGGTGCAGGACCTGTGCACCAAGCTGCGTGACTCCGCACCTCACCTGCACGGGGCTCATTTACCCATTCCTCCCGGAACCTGTGAGCCCTGACCCAGGGCAGGACCCAGCTCTGGGGGCGCCCCCATCGAGATGAGGTCCTGCAGGAAAGAAAGGAGAGCAGGGCTGGAGGCAGAGGCAGCATACAGGGCCTCGGTACAGGCCAGCGGCAGGACAGGCATCCAGGCCTTGCAGTCCTGGCTGCGGCCAAAGCCAAGGGCAGGGACAGTGCGGGGCGTGGGGGTTGTGAGCTCCAGACCTGGGATTAGGGGTGCTGAGGAATTGCAGGCAGTGCCCTAAGGACGTCTAGGCCCCCCTGAGCCGGAGCACTGGAGGGAGTGGACGGCAACAGCAGGGAGGGAAACCACGGGCGGGGAGGTGAGACTCCGGCAGCACAGGGGACACAGGCCCTGCAGCACAAGGGCCGGATTCTACTCAGCCCGCACCCCTGCCCAGTCTGACACGAAGGAGTCACTCTGCAAATGTCAAACCAGCTCATGGAAGCAGAACCCAAGGCAAGGCCACCCACACGTAAGGGACATCACATCTCAAGTGCCAAGGAGCCTCTGAGGCCGCCCTCAGCGGCTATGTCCTCTCTGGACTGGGGTGAAACTCCTCATCAAAAACTGCTGATGTTAAGTGCTAAAAGTGTTGGTAAGAGTAATTCCATAATTCAAGTATGAGATTCATATTTAAAACAAAGGGCAATGTCTCAACTGCAGAATTTTTTAAATGACAGGACTCAGGGGGCAAATAAATTGGTGATGGGAAGGAACACAAGACTGGGGACCAAGCCCAGAGCCCAGCGCACACCAGACAAATGCCCTGGCACGGACCTACATCCCCTCAGCCCCAGCCTTTTTTTTTTGAGACAAGACTTCATTAAGTTTTGCAGACTGGACTTAAACTTTTGATCCTCCTGCCTCAACCACCAAGTGCTGGGATCTGAGGTGTGGACCACCAAATCCAGGAAAAACTAGAACTTTTAACAGGCCCCTAAGCCATGAACCTCTAGTGACAGCCAGCCTCTCCCAAGCATTTCTGCCTGCACAGCTGTCCTGAGAAACACCAATGTCCACTGTGGCTTTACTGCATATAGACAAGGCAGCTCTGGCCTCCTGTTTTGAAATGTAAGTTACAGACAATCAAATCTTGAAATGCCCTCAGTATATAATCTATACTGCCCTTGTTTTACAGATAGGGAAACTGAGGCCCAGAGACTGGAGAAGGTTGTCAAGGTAATCCAGGGGCTCTGCAGCCATTGCGACTTGACCCCAGCCCTTGGGCTCCAGGGTCCAGCTCTAGTCCCGCGTTCAGCAGTGCTGGGTTCTGGGTTTCCATGGTGGCAACAAACCCCGGAAGACATTCAGGGGCTGAGACCAGGAAGGGCTTTCCGGCAGTGGGGTTTGGATGAAGACAGGAACAGGCAGTCCCTTTCGGGGAGGGCTTCCAAGAAGAGGGCAGAGGCCAGGCTGCCCGAGGCGGCACTGGGCACTGGCCCCAGCTTCCTTGTTCCCGGAGAGGGTGGGGTGGGAGAGAAGGAAGATTCAGGTCCCAAGAATGGCCTCCAGCTGGGACCAGGACAAGGAGGGGCAAAAGCCCCACTTGGGACAGGCCCTGGGATACCTCTGGCCCAGGACGCAGGCCCTCCACCTCCAGGAAGCACTCCAGCCTGCCCCAACCTCCCGTTTTTGCCTCTTCAGACAGAAAGTGAACTGAGGGGGATGATCCTGGAGAGGCTAAGACCAAGGAGGTGGCAAGGCCTGCCCTCAAGGGGCTGGGGCAGGCAGTGTGGGCAGGAGGTAAGGCAGGGATGACAGACCTCCTTGTGTTCCTCCTCGGGAAAGAATTCCAGCCACAGTGCCCAGGAGCCGTCACTGAGCCAGGCTGCCAGCAGTGACCAGGCTCTGAGCAGGCGCAGACAGCACCCCAGGGGGAGGGCCCAGCGAGGGCCAAGGTCCGGCAGGAGAGGAGGAGGCCAGAGACGCATGTGGCTGTGCCTGAGGTCCATGGTGGGGGACATAGTGCTCAGGGGCTGGCCTAGCAGAACTCCTACCATCATTAACCAGATGCGCACAGGCCCCTTGCAGAACCTCTGTGCCTCAGTTTCCCTTGCTGGAATAACAACAGACCTATCGTGAGAGGACAGAGTCACATAACAGGCACCTCCTGACCTGGGCCAGGTGCCAGAGAGGCCATGGAAGTGGCCTCCCCACTGCTGAGGGGATGCAGCCAGGGAGGCCCACTGTAAGGGAGGAGGTCACCTCACAGTGCCCTGGCCTGATGACAGGGTTGACAGGCAGATTAGCAATTCTGTAAGGTGACTTCAAGGTGACAGGCAGCTTAGTAAATGCCCACATAGGACCTAGGTGCACCCCCTCCACACCTCCAATACAGATCCAACACCTTCTCTCTTTTTTTTTTTTTCTTCTTCGACAAAGACTCACTATGTATCTAGGCTGGCCTTGAACTCAAGGTGATCCTCCTGCCTCAGCCTCCTGACAGCCAGGATCACAAGCAGAGGCCAGTCTCTAATTTACATCTATCAAGCAGTTGCTAAACAAGGTGCTTTGTGTGTGTGTGTTCTTGTTTCTCCTGCCCACTTGAGAACATAATTTCATTATCAATATTTTACACAGGCAAAACCAAATCCTGGGGGCCACAGCATAACTTACCCGAGGCTGGGCTGGGGATTTAGCTCAGTGGCTTAAGCGCCTGCCTGGCAAGCATAAGGTCGTGAGTTCGATCCCCGGTACCCAAAAACAAAATTTACCCAAGGCCACTTGGAGGCTAGAGGGGGTTTCCCAACCCGAGTCACTTTCTGCTGCGCCCAGATTGGCAGCTGTATTCAGAGGTCTGCATGTTGTAAAGGTACTCAGCGGTCGCCACACCCCTGCCACACACACACACACCCCACCATAAGCTGGGGCTCCATTGCATGGCTTCTGTCTCTGCCATGACTCTGCCCTTCACTTCCAAATCTGCCTCTCAGTCCTCAACCTCCCTCTCTTCCACACCCCCAAACCCTTGGCCACTCCTATGCGCCCTGCAGCTTCCAGCACCAGGGTGCAGAGCCCACCCCGACCATCTCCTCCCCTGGCAGGAGGACTTTCACAGCCTTAGGGCTCCCTGGGAGAGGCGTTTACTCCTGCTAATTCTACCAGGGAACTGCAAAAAGCGATCTGCACCTTATCCCCAGAAATTCAGATTAACCAGTCTGGGGTGGAATCGGGGTTTCAATATTTTTTTTAAAACTCTACAAGTGCTAATTAAAAAAAAAAGTCCACAAGTATTAGGCCCAGTGGTTTGCCTATAATCTCAGCTATCTGGGAAACTGAGGCAGAAAGATTCTAAGTTTGAGGCCACCCTGTCTCAAAACAAAAAGAAAAAGACAACACCTCTACAAATGCGTCACAGGCAGCAAGGAGACCATGGGACCAACCCTGGGCAGGCAGAGCGTGCCCCCTCCCCAGCACCAAGTCAGCCCATGAAAGACCCTCCAGGCCTGGGAGGGCAGGGGCACAGCTGGAAGCCACCAACGAGGGGGCAGCCAGAAGGGTGGCACCCACGGGTGCTAAGAGGTGGTAAAAGCTTCCCTGTGTCCCCTCATTTGATCATCACTATGTCCTATGTGGAGGTCCAGAAGAGACACTCATGATGCTGTGGGGAAACTGAGGCTGGGTCAGAGGGGTCACCCCCAATCCCTAGGAGCTGCATAGTCCCAGCTCCCCCAGAGAGCCGGTTTCTCAGCCTTCACCTCAGCTCACCTGGGGGCCTGAACAGCAGGGGGTGGGCATCACTCTGTGGGGTGGGACTTGGACCCAGGTGGAGGCCTTGGGAGGGCTGGGGGCTAAGGGGTAGGTCCCTGGCACCCTGGGCAAATGACCCCTCAGAAAACTAGGGACAGGAAACCCTGTGATCTCTTCAAGGCCTCTAAGTTGGGAAGAAAGCTTCACTTCGCCATGCACTAGGGCCTCAGCTCTCTGCAGGAGACAATGGTGGCCACAGAGCTCACCACCGAGGGGACAAGCCCTGTCAGGTCAGGAGCACCCTGGGAGAGGGTGAGGAATGGGGGCAGTAAGGGGACCCCTTCCACCCCAAGCAGGGGAGGAGCAGAAGGTAACAATGGCCACCCTGCCAGGGTCAGGGCCTGGGGTCTTCAGCCAGGACCCAGCCCACAGCTCCAAACTCCTAGAACTGCGAAAGTGCATGGGGGGGGGGCTGCCCTCCACTGCTGAAGAAAACTGGGTCCCCTGGGATGAGATGGCAAGGATCCCACCTGCCAGCCTGGGGGGCAGGGAACCTGCCCATAGCAAGGGTTGCCCATAGCAACTTGCACACAGCCCTTCCTGAGCACCCCAGCAGGGCACCTGCCTTACCCAGCACCCTCGGCAGAGCCCAAGAGCTCAGGCGAATGGAGTGTGAGCAGGGATAAGAGAGAGGGAGGGAGCAGCCTGCCGTCTGGGGTGGCTTCCTGCAGACCCAGAATGCCCACTGCTACACCCCCCCACCCCGGCAGCTGGGCCAGAGAGGGTGGGGGCAGGGAGCTGGAGAGGGGAGTGCTGTGAGACCCCCCACCCCACGTCCTCAGCGGGCCCCTCTCCCTCCACAGCACCCCTGCCTGCCCCAGGGGTCTCGGGCCCAGTCCCAGGCCCAGCAGGGAGCAGGGAGGTCCTTCCCAGGAGAGGAGGGACCAAGGGGTGGAAGGATGAGTGGGGACCCACCGGGAGAGAGATGCCGGACAGGCGGGCAGCGGGCGGGCAGCAGCGGGCGGTGGAGACCGCTGTTGGGCAGCGGGGACACGACTGGCTGGATGCTCGTCCCTCCGTCCCTCTGTCCATCCAGGGCGGCTCCTCTCCGGGCAGTTCTGAGGCCGGGCGGGCGCTGTTAAAAAGCTTTTTATGTGTGTGTGTGTTAATCACATGATTGCCGTTCACCTGTATTTCGAACAAAGACAGCTCACTGTTTCAAGGCCCCGAACAAGAGTCTGGGCACAGGGAAGAGAAGGGAGGCGGGGGGAGGAGGGTTGGCAGCGCCGGGGGTGGCGTCGAGGAAAACTGGGGGGAGATTGTCCAAGGCCGGCAAGCAAGAGAAAGAGAAAACCCTTATCAAACTCCTAATTCACTGGGCTCCGCGGCCCCAGACACACTGGCCCGATTGTCTGGCTGGTTGTGTGTGCGCAAGCATGTGTGCGTGTGTTCTGATGTCTGCCACCCCCCAACATGCCTTCGCCTCGTGTGACTACCTCATTGTGTCCCAATACCCACCCCTTCCAGCCCCTGGGCCTTCCCAAGCAGGAGGCCTTGCCTGCCGGGACCCCCATCCAGCCCCAACTCCAGACTGAACCCCCTGGGCTGGGCCCGAGGCCTGGCCCAGTTGCAAAGGAACTGGGACCCACACTGGTCACCAGCGCTGTCAGGGCTCCTCTGCCTGTCCCTCCACATGCACCCCACTTTTGCCTTCCCTGGGAAGAAAAGGGCTGTGACCTTCAGAGGCGAGACCTAGGAGAGAGCTGTGAGGTGATGGGCAGGAAGGGCAGGGATGGGGAGGGGAGGAGAGGAGAAGAGAGGGGATGAGGAGATCCAATGCAGCTGCCACCCCTCTAGGGGCGGGGAGCAGGGAGCTTTGTGACACCCAGGACTGCCCCTACTTCCTTCAACAGGGGAGCCTAGTGGTGGTGGGGGATCCCAGGAAGCAGGACCAGGAAGGCCTCTGAGACCTACAGGACCCTAAGCTGTCCCATCTGGGTTTGCTCTGCGGGCTTCCTGGCACTGGGCATCTGGAGAGAAGGGAGCAGGGCTTGAGCTGGGGCATCCACACTGGGCAGGGGTGTCCAGCTGCCCCTGCCTCAACAGTGGGAACCTGAGCTCCTGCTCCTGCTGTGTAGCCTGGGGTGGCTAAGGCAGGGGCTGTGGGGACCAGTGGCAGTGCCTGGCACGCAGGACGTACTCAAGATAATTTCTCAAATGTAGCAATGCAAGATTGCTACCCTCACGGGTCATGGGACCTTCACCACCTTCTCTGCCCAGCCTTTTGCCAGATGCCCAGTTCTCCACCTGAGGCAGAGGTTAGGGGTCTTTGATTTTCCTCTAAGCAACAGGTCTCCACTAGGTCTCTTCCTTCCCTGGCCTAATCACCCCACCCCTATGCCTGCCTGTGGCGGGAACCCAGGCCAGGCCAGGGATATGGGCCTGGGCAGCAGTAGGGAGGCTGTGGGGGGGTGCTGGGCGGGGTGGAGGAGCCCTGGGTGTTGGGGATGAAGGCGATCGCTGGAGGCTCCACCTTCTGCCCTTCCCTCCCTCTCTCCCCCTCCCCTCCCCCTCCTTCCTTCCCCAGCCCTCCGCAGCGGCTCAGTCGCTCAGTCAGTCTCAGGCTGTCCGGCCAGGGTGGTTGGTGGCAAGGATTCAGGCTCCGTCCCAACCAGGCCGTGGCCTGAGGCTCAGGGCCCCCCAGCCCCTCCCTCCCAGCCCAGCAGCGTCACCCCCCAGCCCCGAGCTGGACCGCACACCTTGGGACACGGTTTTCCACTTCCTAAGGACGAGCCCCAGACTGGAGGAGAGGTCGGAGGAGGTGAGTGCGGCCAGGCCTGGGGCCCCCGCTTGGGGTGGAAGAGACTGACACCTCGCGCCACGCACGCGAGCCCCCTGCCTGGCTCCCCTTGACTCCATGGGGTGGGTGGAAGGGAGGAAAGAGAGGTGAGAGAAAAGGTGGGAAATTCCAGGGGCCAGGATTAGAGCAGAATAAAGGGTCCGTTTTTCTTCCTTTCCATCAACAAACCTCCACCCAAAAGGAGGTTTATTAAAAAAAATCCCACCTACACTCAGAGACGGTTGGGACTGGGGTGGGAGGACGCGGAGGGAGGCAGGACGCGCCCACCCGGGGGCTGGCATGTGCGAGGGCCCAGGGCAGAGCGGCGCAGCGCAAGCAGGGAGACCGCCACCTCGGGACTGCGCGGTGGCGGCGGCGGCGGCGGCGGCGTCGCGACCCGGTGCCCTCGGGCCGCGCGCACCACCGACCATCGCGCCCTCCTTCCCTCCTGTCCAGGTGGGTGTTGGGCTCTTCGCGAGGACCCCGGCGGCGGGCCCGGGGGAGGCAGCCGAGGCGGCGGCCGGGGGCGACATGGCCGAGGAGCAGGACCTGTCCGAGGTGGAGCTGAGCCCCGTGGGCTCCGAGGAGCCCCGCTGCCTGTCTCCGGGGAGCGCGCCCTCGCTGGGGCCCGACGGCGGCGGTGGCGGAGGCTCGGGTCTTCGAGCTAGCCCGGGGCCCGGCGAGCTGGGCAAGGTCAAGAAGGAGCAGCAGGACGGCGAGGCGGACGACGACAAGTTTCCGGTGTGCATCCGCGAGGCCGTCAGCCAGGTGCTCAGCGGCTACGACTGGACGCTGGTGCCCATGCCCGTGCGCGTCAACGGCGCCAGCAAGAGCAAGCCGCACGTGAAGCGGCCCATGAACGCCTTCATGGTGTGGGCGCAGGCGGCGCGCAGGAAGCTGGCGGACCAGTACCCGCACCTGCACAACGCCGAGCTCAGCAAGACGCTGGGCAAGCTCTGGAGGTGAGCACCCCGCGCGGCCCCACCTGGGGGTTCGGGCTAGCCGCAGGCGGCCCAGCCCCCGCCCTCGGGGCGGGCATCGCTGGGCCACTGGTCCCCTGGGAAGACCAGGTCGGGGCATCGGGCCCGCCAATCTGCCATAAGTAGACTTGGGGTTCCCTGGCTACGCGCCCCCGGAACTCAGCCCTCCAGCGGTCTGGGCCCAGTCTCCACAGCGGGGGCGCGGGCGGGAAGGCGCCCCCTCGCGGCTGGAATTCTGCTGTTGGTGGTGGGGCCATGGCGCGCGAGGGGCCTAAGTTCTGGTGCCATATTTGCGCTCGCCTATTTGCGCCAGGGCCAAATATGGTGGAGACACTCTGGAAAGAACCCAAGGCCTGGCTGGAGATGCTGGGAAACTGAGGCAGACAGATGGAGAACTTAGGGGAGCTTCAAGAAAGACAGGGAACCCCAACCCCGAGGGGTTTGGGGAGTGAGGGGAGGTGAACTGTCCGCCCTGGCCCTGCAGGGTCTCTGCTACCCCTGCTGTCTTCCGGGCCTTTCCCATCCACCCTGCTTGGGCTGAGGGCCTCTTCGTTCCCAACAGAAGGGACGCACAGGAAGAGGCCTCCTACCACCCTGGCCCAGTACCTCCAAGCTGTTCTCCACGCCCTCCCTCCCTCTCCCAGTTGGGCGCCATCTTCCCTCCCAGGCCCCACCCAATGTTGAGCAACCTCTTCCCCCAGCTCTGGGCTGGTGGGGAGCAGCCCACCCGGAGGAAGCCTGGGTCCCTTTCCTACCGGGGTCTAGAGTCCCAGGCTGCCCAGCAGCCCCAGCTTCTGGGGAAACAGCCCCTCAGGAAGGAGGTCTCCCCCAGGGAGGAGATCTCCATGCTGACTGGAGCTTGGGCTTGCCCTCTGGGGAGATGTGGATGGGGCACTCTCACCCTGGCCCCAAAAGTTCCAGGGGAGCTGCCTCAGAGAACCCGTGTTCCAATAGATGCCAGCCTGCAGAGGTCCCCTGATGCCCTCTAGACTGGCCCAGAAAGGCACAGCAAAGGTCACATAGCAGTTGGTGGAGTCAGGGCCAGAGCCAGGTCTCCCACTTCATAGTCGAGGTCTTCCCTACTTGTCTCTGGTAACAGTCATGGGTCACTCTTCACTGTAAGGAGTGGCCAAGAGATGGTGACAGAAGGGGCAGGAGCAAGGCATGGCTAGGTTTGAGGAAGTCTGGAGTCCATCCCAGGAACAGGCCCTCTCCTGTCCCTCTATCATTGGCCCAGGGTGGAGATGGGGTCCACAAGCCAAAGACTGGAAGAACCAGGAGGGTCCCCAAGAGAACAAGAGATGTGCCCCCTCCCCTGGCCTGCCCTTCACATGCGCTTGTGAAGCCCTGTCTCCTGAGTCCTGGCTCCCTGACTGTGTGGCCCAGAGAGGCCAGCGCTGCCCAGGAGCGGAGGTGGTAGCCAGCTGCTTTGGCCAGGGTCCGTCCAGATGGGTGGGGTGCAGAGACCCCTCCCCCCAGACCAGTGTCCTGGAGGCTGTGGGGCAAAGAGCAAAAAAGAACTAGGTAACCAAAAGGAGGGGCTGTGCTCAGAAAGAGGGAGCAAGGGTGGACTCCCACTCTCTGCCACCCCCCACCACTGCAGAGGGTTTTGGACGGGCCCGTGTTGTGCCCGTCCCAGTCCCCCCACCCCAGAACCATGGATTTGGGCCCAATTCGGCAGGACTTGCTCTTGGCCACCACTCAGGGGTGCCCAAAGGGCTGCTGGTCAGCAGAGCAGGGTGTGAGTGACAGGACAGTGGCAAGGGCCCAAGGCTGTGCCAACAGGTGATGGCTAGCTGGGTCCAGGTGGGTCCTGAGACTCTGGGACGTGGGCTGCCTGGCCAGTCACTCCAGGGGCTTCTCCTGACCCTGGTCATCAGGAAGGCAGGGAAAGTGGGTTCTAAAGCTGCAGTCAGGCCAGCAGCCTCGGGGGGTGCCACGTGCAGCTGGGGCCAGAGCACCGCAGCGCAGGACTTAAGTGGTTGTGTGAGCACTGCCAGGCACCCTGACCTCCGCTGCCTGGGAGGGGCGTTGGATGCCGATCCCACAGGTGGTGGGGGTCAGCCACTGCCTGGAAAGCAGCACCAGCGCCAGGAAACTGGGCAGAGGTCGCAGGCTGGAGTCTTCCCCATGTGGTGGCACTCAGCCAGACCCCCTGCCCCGTCAGGCCCCCAGGCCTGTCCCCAGGTAGTCATCGCATGCCACCAGCCTGACAGGAAGACACGTGTGGCAGCAGCCAGTGTCCCTGTGGGAGCCCCCCATTGGGGTTTCCAGTTTGGGTGGAGAACCAGCCCCTCTGCCCCATTCTGAACTGGACCCAGAAGAAAGCAAATGAGAACTGCACTGTGTGTATGAGAACTGCCTCAGTGTGTATGCGGGGGCAGCATTGCCGGGGGTGCTGGCGGGAGCAGAGTTCACTGCAAGGCTAGGTTTTCGTGGTGGAATGGGGTGAGGGGAGCAAAGTATGTGAAGTTGGGATTGAGGGGGGAGTTGTAGCTGCAGCTGGTGGGTGGGGCTGGGGTTGGGGTTGCTCTAGGTCCTGGGTTAGGTTCCTGTTAGGGCCACAGCACTGCTGAGAACTAGCTGGAGAGTTGGAATCTGCCCTCCTCTGTGGCCCCCAATGCACTGGGGTGGGGGCGCACACACACACACACACACACACACACACACACAAACCTTCCTGCCACTACCACTTTCTTGCTGACTGCTGGTCACCAGCTGGGCAGGGGCCCTGGGAAGGGTCGAGGTCAGACAGCCAGCTCAGGGTCACCAGTCGCCCCAGCATGGGGGCTGCATCTTGCTCTGTGGTTCTCCCCAGGACAGGCACCTGGTGCATCTGGGCCCCTGACTCCCCACCCCGCTTTGGGTCTCCATCATGGCCACTGAAGGTGGACACAGTCCCTGCTGGCATCTTGCTCAGCTGGATGGCCCCTTGGAGAAAGCTGGGTGGAGGTGGAGGGCAGGCAGGGAGGCTAAGCTGCAGAGGAATGCTGGGCTGGCGAGGAGGTGCCTGGTATGATGACTAACCCCTCCCGGTCCCGTCCAAGCCGGGCTGCCTCTGCCGCCCGGGGGAGAGGGCCACTGGGCACAGAGGTGGGGTAGCTGGAGAATGCCCCCCCAGAGGACTGGGCTGCTGCCACAGGGCACTGCTGGGCTCTGTACCCTTGTTGGAGAGTCCAGGAATCTGCAAGAGACCCTCGTCCCCTGCTTGACCCTCCAAGGGCCACCACCCTCCCTCTGTGGGCTCAGCTCAGGGACTGTCCCAGGCCTGGGAAGAGACTCCAGCTTGCTCTGGCTTTTGTCACACCCTGAAAAGACTGCAGGAGACAGTGCCCCATGATGAGAGGAACTCATACCCAGCCCCACTCAGGCCCATGGCACTGGAGCACACAGAATCAGTGTCCTGGATTCAGGGGCCGCTCCTAGGTCTTCCAGCCCAGCAGCACTAGAATAGCACCTGTTTCTCAGGGGTCCCTACACCCCAGCGAAGTAGACATTATCATCCTCATTTTATAGGTGAAGAAACTCAGGCTCAGAGAAGTAACTTGCTCATGGTCACACACACAGCTAGTAAGTAGCAGAGACCGGGCTCGTTCCCCAGCAGCTGCTTCTCTACTTGCACACCTCCAGCCCCAGGGAGCTCACCCCCTAACGAGGCAGCTAGTTCCACTTGCAAACAGCTTTGGTAAGGAGAACGTTCTTCCTTTCCTTGACCTCGTATCTGCCCCTTGTAACTTCTGTGTCTACTTCTAAACCCATCACGGGGGCCTGACTTCTCTCATTCTCTGGCCCCTGCGAGATTTGGGGGCAGAGAACCCGGCCTTCTGAGGTGCATATCTTCTAGTCCATAAGCACAGGGTGCAGCCCCCACCAGCCCTCTGTCCATCTGGGGTCCTTTGGGGCCTCCTGGCTTGCAGGGCTGACAGTCTAAGGGAGGCCAGTGGGGTGCTCCAGCACTCACGCCAGCTCTGCTGTCCTCCCCACCACCTCCCCCAGGCTGCTGAATGAGAGTGACAAGCGCCCCTTCATTGAGGAGGCCGAGCGGCTCCGCATGCAGCACAAGAAGGACCATCCGGACTACAAGTACCAGCCGCGGCGGCGGAAGAACGGGAAGGCAGCTCAGGGGGAGGCCGAGTGCCCGGGTGGGGAGGCCGAGCAAGGAGGGGCTGCTGCCATCCAGGCGCACTACAAGAGCGCCCACCTGGACCACCGGCACCCAGAAGAGGGCTCCCCCATGTCTGACGGGAACCCCGAGCACCCCTCAGGTGAGAGCTGGCTGGGAGCTGCAGAGCTGTGGAAGGCAGCGCTGGGGTGGGGGAGGCTCGGCAGTGGCGAGGAGAGGGGCTCCTGATGCCCCAGCAACCCTAGGTTCTGGGGAGGCCTTGCCGGGTACTGCCATTGCCCCAGCTGGGACGCGGGGACACAGAAGGAGCTCAGTGGGGACTCTGGTGTGGGGGAGGTGGCTGGGCCAGATGGCACGGACCAGGGCCACTGGAGAGGGCACTGATGTTGGGCAAAACCAGCCAGGTCAGGAAGCCATGGAGGCTATGGGCTGAGCAGCACAGCAGCTGTACAAAGAAGTGGGTACGCAGGGTAACTGAGAAATGGGAGACCAAATGGAGAAGGGAAAACCATTGCCTTGCCCACCTCCTGCTCTGGTGGGCCATGCATGTAACTCGGAGCGTGTGTCACACAGGGGCAGACACAGCATACCTTGTTTAATGCTCATTAGTGATGATCGGAGCTGAATCAGTTGAGCACCCACTGTGTGCCAGGCACTGTGCCCATGGCCTCATGTGCCCTGAGTTCCTTCAGTCCTCCAGGGAGCCCTGCACAGTGTGGTGGGTGTGCAGGTCACTGTCACCTTACAGGGGAGGAAACAGAAGAAGAATCTGCTGTGCAGCTGAGGCCAGAGGCCAGGCAGTTGGGTTCTGGGGCCTCTGCCTGACCTATGCTTCCTTGCTGGCGTCCCTGATGCACAGAAAATGCCATGTGTGGGTCTGGTGCGCCGGAAGTACTTGGGGCACTGCCCAGAAGACACAATGGGTCCTACTTTGTCAGGCACTGTGGCACCTCCAAGAGGACCCCACAGTCTCCAGGGAAGAGCAGGGACAAAAGCAAATGAATTGCAGTAGGGAGAAACGAGTCCAGGAGAAGCCTTAGCTGGAGGTGGCGTCCTCTGGGGAGGAGCCATCCACCAGTCCACCTGGTCAGACTGCCAAAAACAGCTGACTCCCCGCTGTAGGCAAGGAAGGCTTCCAGGGTGCAGTGTCTGTGCTGCTTGGTCTCTCCTGTCTTACTGCTAAGGAAATTGCTTAAGAGAAGTTGCGGGTGGTGGCACATGCTTGTGTTCCCAGTACTCTGGGAGGCTGAGGCAGAAAAATGGAAAGTTCAAACTTGGCCTGGGCAACTTAGTGAGACACTGTGTCCGAGTTGAAAAAAAAAAATCCAGGGCAGGACTCAGTACTGCTTCTGGTTGGACAGAGGAAGCACAGCCTACCCTACAGGGCTCTGGACTAGTCTCTTGGGGGCTGCCCCCTCCCGCCATGGCTGTCCTCCCCACCTTCAAAGGTGGAGGGACATACGCACATACGCACACACATGTACATTCATGGGACCTGGACTGTGAGCAAAACCCCCACCACTGGGTGTGACACTGGGGGCGTGGATTTGTTCTCCCCCTTCAAGCTCCCTCCAGGCTCTTCCTCAGGGAGACCTCCCCACTGTGCCAGGGCAGGAGGAAGCTGCCTCCGCTGGTCTCCCGAGTCCTTCACGTGTGCCCCTCTGTGAACCCTCCGGGCTATGAGCTTTTGGGGACAGAATCTAGCATGCAGCAGTGCCCCCGGGTGAATCTGCACAGGGGATCTCAGTGCCCTCCTGAGCAGATCAAGGGTCAGCAGGACAGCACAGGCCAGTGTGATGGAGTGTTGGGCATGGGTCAGCAGGGAGGTGGAGAGTAGGGTTGGAAGGGACATGGCATCGTCTGGGGGGCCTGGGCAGGGAGGAGGCACAGGGAGATGGGCAGTCCAGAGGGCAGAGGAGGCTCGGTAGGGAGAGTGGAGACTGCAGTCAAGCCACAGGCCCTCAGGTCACACTCCCCAGGGTCAGCGGCTGCAGGACAGCAGGAGCAGCAAGTATGGGGCGACTGGGAGCTGACAGGAGGCGGGACCCATCTCCAAGCTCTGGGAGAGTCTCATTAACTAGAGACCAGCCCGAGACCAGTAGATAAATACCAGCAATAGAAGACAGATAGAAAGCAAAAGGGAGAAAGAAGCTACCAACTTGCTAAGAACAGGTGAACCACCAAAGTCGGCAGGCCTCAGCCTCCCGGCGCTCACTTCCTGACTGTCTCCCCCTTGCTCTTCTGTCTCCCTCTACCCAGGCCAGAGCCATGGCCCACCCACCCCTCCAACCACCCCAAAGACAGAGCTGCAGGCGGGCAAGGCAGACTCCAAGCGGGATGGGCGCTCCCTGGGGGAGGGCGGGAAGCCTCACATCGACTTCGGCAACATGGACATCGGTGAGATCAGCCACGAGGTCATGTCCAACATGGAGACCTTTGATGTGGCTGAGTTGGACCAATACCTGCCACCCAATGGGCACCCGGGCCATGTGGGTAGCTACTCGGCAGCTGGCTATGGGCTGGGCAGCGCCCTGGCTGTGGCCAGTGGACACTCCGCCTGGATCTCCAAGCCGCCGGGCGTGGCTCTGCCCACAGTCTCGCCACCTGGCGTGGATGCCAAAGCCCAGGTGAAGACAGAGACCGCAGGCCCCCAGGGGCCCCCGCACTACACCGACCAGCCGTCCACCTCACAGATCGCCTACACCTCCCTCAGTCTGCCGCACTATGGCTCCGCCTTCCCCTCCATCTCCCGCCCCCAGTTTGACTACTCTGACCATCAGCCCTCGGGACCCTATTACGGCCACTCGAGCCAGGCCTCTGGCCTCTACTCGGCCTTTTCCTACATGGGGCCTTCGCAGCGGCCCCTCTACACGGCCATCTCTGACCCCAGCCCCTCAGGGCCCCAGTCCCACAGCCCCACACACTGGGAGCAGCCAGTATATACGACGCTGTCCCGGCCTTAAAGGGAGTCCTGTCACTGCCAGCCCCATCCCCCAGTCTGTGTGTCCCGTCCCTTGCCCGTCCATCTGCTTGACAGTGGCGGGGGGAGGAGGCTGCAGAGGCTGACAGCAGAGGGGCAGCTTTCCACCAGCCCCCTGCCCTGATGACCCACTGCCCAATCCGAGCTCTGGAGGCCAGCCCCGGCTGATAGCTGGACGGAGGAGGAGAAGGAGGGTGACGGCTGCCCCTAGACTAGAGGATGAGGGGCTGCCCCTTCCCCAGAGATGACCCTCTATCCTAGGACCTAGGAAGGACCTGCCTGGCCTGCAGGGAGGGAGGCAATGTCCAGGCTCGGGTGGGCATCAGAGGCCTTGCCACCCCGCTTGGCCCCCTCACGGAGAGCGCGGGTCTGGTGGGCCCTGGTGCCTAAGAGCTACGGCACCCAGGGACTTCCATCAGAGCCCAGAGCTGCCTGTGTCGCTCAGGCCGGGAACAGCTCTGAGCAGCCCCGTGGGAGGGGTCCAAGGGGAATTCTCAGCCCCTCAAGGCCCCCTCCCCTCCCGGAGGCAGAAAGAAACTGGCACACAGGCCCCCAGCCCCAGTTTTGCGCCAATAACCTCATCGTCTGTCTAATCAAGGTGAGCCCCCAGGCTTCCCCATCTGCACCCCCTAGACCTTAAGGCACCCCAGCTGAGGAGGCAGGGGCTCCAGGAAAGGATTCAGAGACAGTTTGCGCAGCCTTCCCCACCTGGGGCTCCGGGCCAGTGTCCCCTTTCCTCACTCAACTCTGCCAGGGCAGCCTCCCTGCTCCAGACCTGGAGCTGTGAGCTAGCTATGCAGGCTCAGGCCCCTCAGCTCCAAGAGGAGACGCAGGGCCCCAGCTCCCAGGCTGCAGGCAGCAGCTGAAGACACAGAGATCCTGCCGTGTACTTTCCACCCTCACCTTCCACCCCTTACCTCCCCGTGATATCCTAATAAAGTATGTAGCTGTTATCTACCCCCACTCTCCTGTTCTCCTGTGGCCCCACCGTCCGCATGTAACGCATTACTGTCCCCCCTTATTTATCTCAGTAGTCCCCTGGCCCCTCCCTCTCCTAGCTGCTCCAGCCCCTATTAACTCTGCATTAAGCATCCAAGTAATAAAATTAAAGGTTCCGGTTACCTGTGTGGTGGGCCTGGCCTGGCCTGTCTCTTGGTCTCTGTCCCAGCCCTGTGCTTCCTTAGAAGGTTTCTGGAAGTAGCTAGGAGGAGGGTACAAAGGCGAGATAGCCCAAGGGTGTCTCTGTCTCCCAGGGAAGGATGTGGGGACAGAGCGGGGTGCCTGGTGCAGGGCTAAAGCTTCCCCAGCCCTCTTTTGAGGCCAGCTGTGCCTTACTGCCCCTCCACACACCCAGTAAGGTGGAATCTTCAAGATTCCAGGGACAGGTGTTATGGGGAGGTGGGCTGACTGCCAGCAGCAGTCAGGCCTGGTCCCTTAAGCATGAGCTAGGCACATGCCTGTAATACCAGCAGTCAGGAGGGTGAAGCAGGGGGATCACCAGAAATTTAAGGCCAGTCTGGGCCTCACAGCAAGACTCTGTCTCAAAAAAAGCAAAAAACGTGAGCTGCGCAGATGGACTGTTACCACACACCTCTACCTGCTACCGCCCCCGTGTGTGAGTGGGTGCACAGACAGGCCTGGCTGAGCTGCCCCAACTCCGCCTGAACAGGTCTAAAGCAGTGCTGCCCCTCAGTACTCACTCCCTAAGAGCTGCGTCCTCAGCGGGGGCCTGGAACCAGCCCACCTTACAAGCATGTAACCCAGGGACAGGCAACCTCCTCGCCCCTGCCGTGCTGATGGGTAGCTCAGATGGCTCCAAGTTCTCATGGCAACCAGGAGGGCGGTCACACACTATGTGCTAGCGGGTCAAGGAGCCCCGTGCTCCGTGTCTGTCACTCAGGACTCTGAGGGGGCGTGTTCCAGCCTCATTTCCAGTTTCTGAGGTTGGATCCCAGAAGCGCTGGCTTCACAGTCGGAACCCAGCACTGACGCCAAGGCTGACACTTGAACATCCTCCCTCCACCTGCACCAGCCTCTACTTCCGCCTCCACCGTGAAGCTTAAAATCTACTGCTGAGGACCGAGCGCCTCTGTGGCCCTCAGCGCCCTACCTCCTGGTCAGGACCAGGGCAGGGTCCTGGGAACTAACTCAGTCTCCCCAGGGTGGCAAGACCCCCTCCATCTGGAAGCTGCATCCAGCATCCTCCTCGGGCCACCTCCCCAAAGGTGCTGACTCCAGGAAGCTTGGTGACTGAAAGCCCTGCTCTTTCAGTGTCTGTTGTGAGGTCTGAGCACCCGAACTGTATTTAAGCTGCCTATGGTGTTCTTATAAAGGCAGGATTTTATTCTGATCCCTAACAGAAAGTCTTATTGAATTTGACCCATTTACCTATCTATATTAAATCTTGGAACCTAGCTCTCCTCTAAAATTTTATGGAATTTTTTTATTTTTTACTCCTAATTGAGTCACTAATAAAGGTTGAAAGCAAGAGGGACAGGACCCTGCGTGTTATCACTAAGTTCCTCTCCCCATCAGTTCTCTTCTCTGCACTCTTTGGAACAGGCTAGTAAGTTCGGAAAGTACCTCATTACATCACCATCAAATCCCCACTTCTCCATCCATCACGGCCTCCCGGAGACTGCCCCAGCACCTCACCAAAATTAAGAGTCCCTGATCTGTGGCATTCTCTAGACCTACAAAATCAGAAGCCACTGGGGAAAAGAGAAGCTGATGCAATGCTGAAGCCTCTTAGGACCATGCTGGCTCTTGGATCTCCTGGATCGTCTCGGCACTGTCAAATATGAAATAACCTATTTTAGAATTCTGACATGGATCAGTCAGTGCTAACCTTCTATGCTCCTAAATTGCACCTCTCACTTCCCCCTTATTGAAAGGCAGGACACCTGTCCACTTCCGGTCTGTTCACAGCTCCTGCTCTCAGGGCACTGTGGACATGGAGTTGGCAGGGTGGAGGGACAGGTGACATCCAGCTGAAACTTCCACCTGTGGGACCCTGTGGCATGGAGGTGAAATGGGTCCAGGAGAGGACAAACGACCCTGGGGTGGTCAGCAGACCTGGGCTGTGTGCTCCCCTTAGATAACAGGCTCTGGGTGAGCGTGGGCCTCAGTTCGGGAGTAGCTCCACTTGCAAAAAGGAGCAGCAGGTGTTTCTGGAAGGGATTGCAGAGCCTGGGTCCAAACTCTAAGGGAATACAGAGCCAAGAGTGGTAGCAGGTGACTTTATGTTCAAGAGGTCAGGCCCAGGCTGGGCAGCTGAGTAAGGGGCTCCCAAGGAGGAGCAGAACGGGAAGGGGGAGGTGAGAGCCAACACACCCCTTCCTCCCATTTCCTTACACCCTATCCCCTAAGGGTTAACCACCCTCCTCTCCAGCCCAAGCCCCATCTCCCTTTAATCACATCTGATACTGCGCGGCCCAGCAGGGAACAAAGAGACCATTTAGAGAAATGGGGCCAAGAAAGTGACCCCCGCACTCAGGGGCGGCTGCCTGGATGCCAGCACAAAGGCGGCGTTTCAGAGCTGAAATTTCAGCACCCAACTTGATTAAAGGATTCCACAGGCTCAGAGGAGGGTGGCAGGGGTGCGAAGTCCACCCTCCCTGGTTTAACCCTTCTCCAGAGCAACCAGCACCCTCCCACCCTTGGGCCACTCATCCTTCCTGCCTTGTATAGGTGCCATCCTAGAGGGCACTGCTTCCTGCAGGCCAGACAAGCCTGGCTCCTCCTCCTCCCCCTCGGCAGGGAGCTGGCAGCGGAATGGAGGTCAGGTTGGCATATTTGGGAGCCAATCTTCCCTCCCATCTATGCTGGTGTCCACATATACCCTCTCCCTGTCCCCAGGAGAGGGAGGAGCCAGTGTGACTGTCCTCCTTTAGCAGGGTGGAGAGAAGCCCCAGGCAGAGGAGGGGAGCTCCTGGGCTGAACCCAGGCCGAGCGGGCTCAGCCCAGGCCCAAGGACTGCAGGCCGCCACAGAAGAACAAGGACATTTTACAGGGCCAGGAAGGAGAGGGCACAGGTGTGCTGGGCCAGAGGCGGGCCACGGAGGGCAGCGTGTGGCTGTGGCCTGAGGAGCGGGCCGGGCCCGGGGCTGAGCAGGTGCTCTGTCCTGCTCCAGCTGCTGCCTGGCTGTGCTGGGGAGGGTGGGAGATCACCACACCCCCACGCTTCCTGCTGGGGCGCTGCTCCTGAAAGGGGATCCGAGCCCTCGATAAGGCTCGAGGCAGGTCCTTAGGAAACAATGGGTGGCTTGATGAGACCTGCTCTGTGATACTCCTGAGAAGGGAGAAGCCCCTGTAGCCAGTCCCCACTGGAAAGGAAATTGGGGGTTTCCGTGGCAACCAGCTCCCTGGGCACAAAGACCCGTCTGTCTGCTGAGAAGGCAGCTGAGGTGTCTCCCCTGCAGCAGCCTTTGCTCTGGGGAGCGGACTTGGAGGGAGGGATGTGGGGGACCCATGGGGGCCAAGGGCGCGGGTGCTTCTTAAAGAGCTGACAGTCACGGGGCCGTGGCGCTAAGTGCGTGCGCAGGCAGCAGGTGGTGGCACCGCAGACAGCTGGAGGTGGAGGGTCAGAGGCTAAACAGTTTATTATGTACAAGTATAAAGTGAGACTGGGAACAGGCGCGGGCGCAGGACGCCCCCAGCTCAGTCGGTGATGATCAGCTCGTCCACCCCCCAGTCCTCGTAGCTCCCGTCGGGCAGGTAGCGGCGGATGATGATGGGGATCTTCCGGGCTCTGCCGGGAGAAGCCAGCGTGTGAGGGGCAAGCCTCAGCAGTGCCCACCCCGCTCCCCTCTCACTTCCTTCTCCCTCCTGGTGACCAGTGTCCACAGGGACCAGTGCCGATGGCCCTGCCAGGGAGGCTCGAGACCCGCGGCCGGCCCTGAGCAGGGACTCACTTGAGCTCCTTCATGGCGATGAGCAGTGGATCCGTCTCGCCCTCCAGCTCCACCATCACGGGGGCACACATCCTGCAGGCACAGGGAATGTGTGGCAGAAGACGGAACCCAGGGGAGGGCTGGCGTCCTGGGTGTCACCGAGCAAGGTCCCCTGCTATCCGCACAGACCCACCCAAGGCGCACAGCTCTAATTCGGGAGCCAGGAAACTGGATTTCACCTGTGCCTCCAGGACAGGTCACTGACCTCCCCTCCAACCCTCAGTGCTCCCACCGACACACCAAGAAAACACTCAGCGCCTGCCTAGCAGGGTGCTAAAACCCCAGCCAGTGCCCGCCAGCACGGACTCTGAGGCGCGCTGCTGTTGGGAACTCTGCACAGCATTCCCTCCTGTGGGCAGGTGCTACTTTCACTGCCCTTTTACCGGTGAGGAAGCAGGCACAGAGGGGCCAGCAACTCGCCCAGGGTCACACTGCCAGTAAGTGGTAGAGCCGGGATGTGAACCCCACATGCCCCTAACCCCTGTGCTGTCATAAGGGCTAAGTGGTGAGCTACGGGTCCATACGCTAAAGAGGCCAGGGACGGAGCTCAGCAGCACAGCACCTGCCTGGCAAACTTGAAGTCCCAAGTTCGATTCCAGGTACAAAATAAACAAACAAACTAACAAACTAAGGAAAGGTGCTATGGATGGGACAAGAACAAGCACAAGCTTTCATCACTAGGCCACAAAGCAGCGACACACCAGTTCCTTGCCATGAACATTCCTCGGCACCGACTGCAGGTGGCGCGCAGCGGCAGCAGCCACAGCACAACATCGGGCACGGGCCTGTGCTCTGCCTCGGCGACCGCCGACCGCCCCGCGGGCCTGCCTCACCTCGGCCTGGCCTGGCCTGGCCTCCCTTCCCTCGCAGCACAGCCCTCAGGGCTCGCTCTCCTCAGCCTGCCCCTCTCCAGCACCCGCTACTCACAATCCTCACGAGACTTGTCAGCACCGTCAGGTCACCCTTCTGGTACCTTCCTCTGCTACGTCCCTATGCTCATCCCACATTTCAGGTTTCCGGCGCTGATTCAAAGTGTCCCCCAAATTCGTATGTCCACAGTATCAGAGGGTGCCATGAGTGTGGGGTCCCCTCATGGCATGAGTGGCTCTACAGAAGGGGACAGAGGCCGGAGCCTGGGCAGGCACGCTTGCTCCCTGTCACCACACGGGGGCTCTGCCATGTGACACAGTCTCAGATACCTGGCTACAGTCACATGAAACAGACGATGACACCCGGACACTCCATGCTGCGCCCTTTCCGAGTCCTCTGAGAGCTCTTCCTCACCAGAAAGGCCTGGGGGAGGCTCAGAGGCGGCCACCAGTCGCTTGCTGCGCACGTCACACTCGACTCATCTGCATCTGCTGCCCTCGGTGCCAAGCTCATTGGGGACCATCCACCACGGGCCCTAAGCTCCGGGTGACCTAGGATCCCGAGGTGGGCTCAGACCCTTGTGCAACACCTAGCCCACACAGAGGACCCCCTCACAAGCAGGGAATGCTAATGCTAAGCTCCTCCTCCAGGAAGCCTGCCCTGGTTTTTCCAACTCTAGGGTCTCAGTGGACCTGGATGCTGACGTCAGGCTCCAGAAGTCTCTCTCCAGATCCTCCGAACAGAATCTCTCTTGAAGGGGCCTGACACTGCACCTGCATAGTTGCTCGGATGATTCTGATCATCAGCCAGTCTGAGAGCCACCTCTTCCTAATTTTCTTACTAAATATTCTGATTTGGATTACTCTCAAGCCTGCAAGCTTCCCAAGGGAGAAACTAAGTGCTCAACTTTCCCGTGTCTGCTCTCAGTAAGTACTTGAATGTCCCCAGGGCTAGGGGTGTAGCTCAGTGGTAGAGCACATGCTTTGCATGTGTGAGGCCCAACCACAAGAGAAAAAGATGAAATAAATGTAGGTTTAGTACAAACCTTTAAACAGTATGGCAAAATACTTATTCTGCTCTGTCAAGGCCTTCTTTCAAGGTATCAATAACCAATAATTCAAGATCACTCCTGCACCCAGGCCTACCACACGAGTGGAATCAGCAAAGTACAGGGGTGGGCCCTTGACTACACTAACCTGTCGTGTCCTAGCCATCGAGTTAGCCAGTAGGTGCAACAAACACCTAAGCCACCAGATGGTGCTAGGAACCAGACTGAAGCTTCATTCAAAACCTAACCAAGAAGGACTGTTTAAACAGGTGTGGTGACACAACCCTGGGGAGGCTGAGGAAGGAGGGTCCCCAGGAATCTGAGCTCAGCCTGGACAATAGTAAGTTCAAGGCCAGCCTGCACTACACAGTGAGACCCTGTCTCAAAAAAAAAAAAAACCTTTCCCTCCAGGCACTGGCAGACATCTTTTCAGCACTGTCCCAAGCTATCTCCCGCCATCACTCACACTGCCTGTCTGGTGCCTGGGACACCCACACAACCACCTCTCTTTGTTCCACCTGCATGATACCACCCCTTCTCTTTTTGAACCCTCTGTAAAGCATCACCCATCTCTGCCTTGGGTCCTGGGTATCTGTGCACAGGTCCACCTGTCCCGCAAGAGAACACCAGGGAGAGAGTGGATGACACTGCTGCACCTGAAAGGTGCCAGCACAGTGCCTCAGTGCTGGGAGACTGACTGGCACGGAAGCAAACTCAAGAATGAGTCTTAGCTGGGCATGGTGGCACACGCCTGTAATCCCAGCACTTGGGAGGCTGAGGCAGGAGTATGGCCATGAGTTTAAGGCCAGCCTGAGCGACACAGTGCATTCAAGGCCAGCCTGGACTATGTGGCAAAACCCTGTGTCAAAAAACAAAAAAAAGAGCTAGGCATGGTGGCACATTCCTGTAATTCCAGCACTTGGGAAGCTGAGGAAGAAGGATCATTTCAAGACAGAAACCAGCCTGTGTTACAAAGTGAGCTCAAGGCTAGCCTGAACTGCATAGCGAGACCCTGCCTCAAAAAAGACCAAAAAAAAAAAAAAAAAAAGGAATGAGTTTTCCCAGTGCTCATTTTCAGTCAGCTGAGCGTGTGCTGTGGAATGCTCTCCACTGAAGCGCTATACCCCAGCTACCTGTAATGGTAACCGTGAGCCTTGTACAGCTGCTAAGGACTCGAAATTCAGCTAGCAAAACAGAACCCTTCTTTCCTTCCTTCCTTCCTTCCTTCCTTCCTTCCTTCCTTCCTTCCTTCCTTATTTACTTATGTGGCTGACTGCAGTACTGGGGAATGGACGCAGGCCTCGCTCACACTAGCTCTACCACTGAGCTATCTCCTCAGTTCTCTTTACTTTATAAGACAGGGTCTCACTAAGTTGCCTAGACTGGGTCTCACTAAGCTGCCTCAACTTTGTGATTCTCCTGCCTCAGCTTCCCTCACAGCTAGAATTACAGGCATGTACTACCACATTCAGCTGTTATTTTGCTTAATTTAAATAACCACATGGAGCTAGTGACTACAATTGACGGTGCAGGGCTACAGGATCCTGACTCAAGCAGCACCAAATGTGGCTCTAACCTCACCCAGAACGGCCAGCAGCACAACCAGGCCGACACAAAGCTTGCTGCCGAGAAACGGGAGAACAGTACAGCCCAGCCATGGCAGCCTTCAGCAAGGCAGAAAGGGTGGTCAGCTCCACCCTGGGACCACTGGGGAGTCTGGGGCTGGGAACAGGAGCGGTGCAGCAGTACCACTGCCCCCAGCACATCTGGGCCACTTTTCTTTCTACACAAATCCCCTGTTCACTATTTAGCCAGGCCCTCTCTGGACACCCTGCCTCTCTCACAGAGGACTGCAAGGGGTGTGGGGCAGAAGCCCCTTCCTCAGCCTCCTGGACTCCCTGAAGGACCTCCCACTGGGGTACGTTAACAGCCCTGCCTCCATCCACCAGTCCACCACCCTTCCCGTAAAAGTAGGCATCCAGCCTGGCCTCCTGGAGAGGGAGCCCCGCCTATGGGATGGCTGACTGTAGCAGGCTGTCTCTGGTCTGCTCTCCACAGCATCAGCCACCTCAGTGGGCATGTGGCCTGCACTAACGTGACCATGTGGCCATGCTGACAGGTGACCACAGTCCCCAGCCTGTCTCCCCTGTCTACTGTCTCTTTTTGGATCTTGCTCTTCTGCACTTGAGAGAAAAGGAAAGGGTGATACCGGATTCCCCAGGAGCCCACCTAGGCTTTCACAACTTGGAGCCCCCTCCCCACCCTGCTAGGCTGGTGTTTCCCTCACATCGACGACCAGCTTCAGGCCAAGGGTGGCGGCGCACACCTCACCCCAACCAAAACCCATGGCAGGAGGGTTACAGATTCAAGGCCAGCCTGGACCACACAAGGAGACCCTCTCTCAAAAAAACCAAAAAGCTAGGCATGGCGGTACATACCTATAACCCCAGTGCTTGGGATTACAAGTCGGAAGCCAGCCTGAGCAATAAATTATGACCTTGCTTCAAAACACAAAACAACAACAAACAGACACAACAGCACAGTACATGCCTCTAATCCTAGCATTTTAGGAGGCTGAGGCAGGAAGATTGCAGGTTCAAGGCCAGCCTGGGCAATATCGCAAGACCTTGTCTCAAAATAAAAATAAAAAAAAGGACTGGGATGTAGCTCTGTGTGAAGACCCTAGGTTCAATCTGCAATACCGTAAAAATAAAACAAAACAAAACAAAACAAAACAAAACAGCTTTGGCCTGCTGAGCGCTACTGCAGTCCACCTGACTATCAGCACATACCGTCCAGGACTCTCACAATTCACACTCCTGTTTTACTTTACCAACCTGATGGGCAATCACCTTGTTCTGCTTTTACCATTATTTTCTCAGATCCCTCTCATATTCTATTTCCCTATGAGCTGGGGTCCAGCATCCCCTCAGTTCCAATGTGTGAGCAGAAAAGGCCTGTGTTCAGGTCCAGGCTGGGGAGGGTCAGTAGCTCAGGGCCTCGCTGAGGGCTGCATGAGGAAGAGGACAGTGAGGGTTCACACTCACGCGATCTGAAGTGCTCGGGTCCCCAGCACACGCGCTCGCTCATACTTGGTCATGTACGGTGTGGTGATTCGCTTCTGGTTGGCCTGTGGCCGCTCCCCGGAGGGAAGGATCTCCACATTCTCCTGGCCCTCCTGGACATGAGACAGAATGAGGAAAATCTCAGGGTGTGTTTTTTGGGTGGGTGAGGTAGCAGTGACAATGACAACCACTACTATCACTGTTAATGCTGGCTGGATGCCAGGGACATAGAACCGCTCACTAACTCCTCATGTAGTTCTCACGATAACCTGGGAGGCATGGACTCCAGTCTCCGCACCAGGGGCTCAGACAGTGAGCTGCCTGGGCCACAGCCTCAGACCAAGGCACTGAGAGGAATCACAATCAGGAACCCACAGCCAGCTATTCATCCAAGAGACAGAAATGGCCTGGAAATGGGTCAGTCAGTCCCAGAATGCACCCTGTGAGACGTCTATGAACACATCCTGAGCCCGAACATCCATCCTCACATACTGACCCAGTGGGCCCAGGGGCAGCAAAGCAAGGGTGCAGGTGGGAAGAGTTACATATTCACACATCCAACAACTGCTTATTAAGTGCCAGTCCTGAGCCAGTGTACTGCGACAGGTGCTGAGACACAATGCTAAGAATTTCCAATCTCTGAGAAATCACAGCCTTGAGGGGAAGTCAAGAGGAAATAGTCCCAGCACTTGGGAGGCTGAGGCAGGAAAATCACTGTGAGTTCAAGGCCAGTCAAGACTACACAATGAGTTCAAGACCAGCTTCAACTGGTGACTGCCTCTCCCAACCAAACCCCACCACCCACAAAAGGTCAGTTATCAACCCCTAACAATCCAACCACCTGCTAAAAGCCC
Source organism: Dolichotis patagonum (assembly GCA_004027295.1). Lineage (NCBI taxonomy): Eukaryota > Metazoa > Chordata > Mammalia > Rodentia > Caviidae > Dolichotis > Dolichotis patagonum. The sequence continues at coordinate 6,793 of PVJX010012809.1, read as the reverse complement.
CATCTATTAATGAATGAGGTTCTTGGGGCACATCAAGATATAAACTATAACAAGCTGAACACTGACCTCCTCAGCATTTTCCAAGTCATCTAGTCCTTCATCCTCCTCGACGTCATCAAAGTCATCACCATCAAAACTGTACAGAAGAGAACAGTTAATTACTTATTAGAATCAAAGCATGGATCTGTGCGTTAGCTGATATATAGGAGGCACTTGATAAATATCCACTTAAAAGCCAGGCCTACACCCATAATCCCAGCGCTTGGGAGGCTGAGGCAGGAGTTCAAGGACAGCTTGGCTGCCTAGCAAAACCCTGTATCAAAAAAAGCAAAAACAAACAAACAAAACCCCCTCACTTTGGGGCTAGGAGTGTAGCTCAATGGCAGAGCATGTGCTTAGTGTGTATAAGGCCCTGGTTCAGTCCCCACCACCACCAAAAAAAGCCTTACTTCTCCTTCCCCTTCCCCAGCAGCCCTACTCCATTTTTTCTTTTGCAGCAAGCTTTGTGAAAAAAGGCAGGCAAGTAATCTCAGCACTCTAGGAGACTCAAGCCGAAGGATCTCAAACTCAAGCACTGCCTGGGCAATTTAGCAAGTTCCTGTCTCAAAAAATAAAAAGGGCCAAGATGCAGCTCAGTATGAAGGCCCTGGGGAGTTCAATCCCCAGCACACACACAAAAAATTTTTTTTCCAGCAAGCTATCCAACCTCACTGTCTCCAACTCCTCTCTTCCCATTCACAAGCTCTCTCATTAGATCTTCACTCCCACAGCTCCAACAAAACCACTCTTCAAATTCATTAATCATCTCCATTTTGCTAAATCCAGCAGGCAATTCTTACTCTCATTCAGCTTGATCAGTTTACACTCTACGTTCCTCCTTCCTTCCCATAAAATACTCTTCTGCCCAGCTTGGTGGCGCACGCCTGTAATCCCAGCACTCAGCAGGCTGAGGCAGGAGGATCCCTGAAAGTTCAAGGCCAGCCTGGACTACATAGTGAGTTCAGGGCCAGACTGGATTGCAAAATATGACTGTCTCAAAGCAACAAAACGGCTGGGGATGTCGATCAGTGGCATAAGCGCCTGCCTGGCGAGCGCGACGTCATGAGTTCGATCCCTGGTCCAAAAAAAAAAAAATCTTATAGAAAAAACACTAAAATAAATACATAAATAAAATACTCTCCTCCCATCTCACTGGGGGACTCTTCTTTTTCCCTTAAGCACTTTTTCCGTTAAGGCTGGGTCGCCCTAACACTTGCCCTCATCCCCTCTTCTCTACCGGCACTCGCTGCCCTGGGGATCTTCGGGTTTGCTAAGGACTCCCATGTTTTTATCTTAAGGATCCATCTCTCCACTGACTCCACATTTCCAACGCATCAGGAAATCTTTTTGGCTCTGCCTTTAAAATATATCCATCTCTCATCACCTCTCCTGCTATCGCCCTGTACGAGACCCTGATTTCCCTAGCACCCTAGATCTTTACCACCCGGGCAAGCCGTCCCAGATAGTCCTCTGGATTACTTCTTACCTCGCCCTTCCAGCACTACTAAACTCACACAACCCTGTCTTCCTCTCAGTACCGAATTCCCACTGCCTGACACAGAGCCCGCGTCGGTGGATCTGGAGAAAGACACCTTTCTCACTGATCCAACCTGGACTCTCGAGCCCGAGACTTTCTGGATCCAACCTCTGGGTAAGTCCCGCTCTTCCCTTCAGCTCCGCCGGCCCCCTCAAGACCCAACTCCCCTCACTCGCCTCTTCTGAGGCCCTCGCAAAGGCCACTCTGAGGGTGTACTCACTTGTCCTCGTTGTCTGACATGACGCACTCGCCGCAACCACGCCGGCAGAGCCGCGCACGGAACCCGCAAACTGCGCGCCTCTACCTCGCGCCACACCGCGCGTATCCTGCGCCTGCGCTGTGACCCTGAGGCAATCACTTCCGGAAAGGATAAGGCGCATGCGCAGAATGGCAGTGCTTGTTGCCACGGTAACTAGAGACCCTAGCAACAAGCGCTGGTAGCCGGGATCCCATGTTATCCTTGCTGGGCGCGGGTACTCTGTGTAAGAAAGGGTGCATCAAGTCGAGGTCTTCAGGGTGAGGTTTTGTGTGATCGGGGCTGTTTTACCGCTTTCTCTTGCCAGGGGACTTGTCTGCCACAGGCATCGGGCGTCAGAATGAGGACTCAGTGCGCGTATCTGCTTAGCCAGGAGGATGAAAGGGAGATCTGGGCTAGGAGACGGGAGGTATGTCTTTGCATCTTTCCCTCCTAGGGCCCTCCAATGGCTTCGAAGGAAAGGGCGGAGACAGTGACGAAAGGAACAGGGTTTGGGCGCTGCCCCAAGCCAGCCGCTTACACCCCAGGAACCTGCGAGCTGCTCAAAGGTCAGTGGGCTAGAGGGCAAGGAGTGTAGAGAACGCAGGCCAGGAGTGGCGATAATAGCTGTGTAACTCAGTTCTCCCCTACCGGACCAGTGGCTTGGGAATGGCTGTTTTCCTTCACAAGTAAGGAGCCTCGGGTTCAGAAAGTTCACGGTACTGCCTAAAGAAGACCAAAAGTCGAAGCACTAAGAATTTTGGAATCGTTAACACCTGCTTTTTTTTTTTTTTTTTTTTGTAGCAGGGATGAACACTACCTCATACTTGGTAGGCAAGTGCTTATGCCGCTGAGTTAAATCCCCAACTCCCCCACCCCCTTTTTAGACAAGTTTTCACCATATAGTCCCAGCTGGTCTCAAACTTGCAGTCTTCCTGCCTCAGCCTCCCAAGTGCTGGGATCACAGGTATGTGCTAGGGTCCAACTTTCTGTGAATCCCTTACAACACAGTGTCAGCACTTCCAGAGAAACTTTGTCTCCTCCCCCTCCCCTTTTGCCTCCCTCTGCTCGTCTGCCTCCTTACCACCATCACAGGGGGACCATCTGTTACACTGTTACATGGCCACCCTCACACTACCAAATACATTTCCCTTCACTGGGCTCAGAACAATGTACAGTCAGAAATTTTGTGTCATATCTGCCCCTTAGAGGTTGAATTTTTTTTTTTGACAAGGTCTCACTGTGTACTTCAGGGTGACCTTGAACTCACTATGGAGCCCAGGCTGGCCTTGAACTTACAGAAATCCTCCTGCCTCAGCCTCCTATGTGCTGGAATTACAGGCATGCACCACCATATCTGGCCATTTTTTTCTTTTTTTCCAGATAAATTCTCCCCATGTAGTTCAGGCTGTGTTTTAACTCACTATGGAGCCCAAACTGGCCTTGAATTTGCAGTGATCCTCCTGCCTCAACCTCCTGAAAGCTAGGATTATAGGCATGTGCCACCACACCCGGCTCCTAGATGGTTAATTCTGTCAGGCAGGACTGTGACTATTTCTACTCAGGATTGTAGCTTCTACCTAGGCACATGAATAAACAAATACTTATTCATTTACTCAAAAAAAAATGTTTAAATCTACCATGTACTTTGGGTACTTACTGTTTTAGGTACTGGAGACAGGAATGGAAAAACAAAAATTGCCAAAGTTCTTGCTGTTACAGAGCTAATATTAGAGTAGGAGGATAAGAATAAAAATACGCAGGACTGTGGATATAGCTCAGAAGTAGAGCACATACTTAACATGCGTGAGAACCTAGGTTCAATCCCCAACGCCACACACACACACACACACACACACACACACACACACTCTTTTAAAAAATGTAACCTTAGCTGGTCGTGGTGGTGCATTCCTGTAATCCCAGCACTCAGGAGGCTGAGACAGCAGGATCATTGTGAGTTCGAGACCAGCCTGGGCTACAAGTAAGTTCAAGGCCAGCCTGAACCGCATAGGGAGACCCTGTCTCAAAAAAAAAAAAAAGAAAAGAAAAGAAAAAGAAAAAAAGAAAAGAAAATGTCACCTTAGCTCTTCCCGTAAGCAGCCTGAGGTGACCTGTGAAAATGGTTCACTATTCACTTGACCCAAAAAATCCCACAAAATCATGCAAACCAAGACGCTCAAATCTTCAAGTTCACTTTAAGAACATCCACGAAATTGCCCAGGCCATGAAGGGTATGCATATGGGAAAGGTCACCAAGTATCTGAAGGATGTCACATTAGAGTCACATTAGTGTGCCACTCCGGTGTTACGATGGTCGAGTTGGTAGGTGAGCCCAGGCCAAGTGATGGGGCTGGACCCAGGGTCGGTGGCCCAAAAAGAGTGCTGACTTTTTGCTGCACATGCTTAAAAATGCAGAGAGTAATGCTGAGCTGAATGATTTAGATGTAGATTCTCTGGTTATTGAACATAACCAGTAAACAAGGCACCCAAGATACACTGCTGTACTTACAGAGCTCAGGGCCAGATTCACCCACACATGAGCTCCCCCTGCCACAGAGAAAGGGTCCTTCCTGAAAAGGAACAAACTGTGCCTAAACCAGAGGGGAAAGTTACACAGAAGAAACAGATATCCCAGAAGACACTGAAGAAACAAAAACTTACGGCACGGGAATAAATTAAGCATGAAATAAATGCAAATAAAAGGTTTTTTTAAAATTGGGGGGGTACTGGGAATCAAACTCAGGACCTTGTCCTTGTCCAACAGGTGCTGCACCACTGAGCTATAGCCCCCAGCCCCAAAAACCAAATTAGGTAAAGACATGTGCTATAGAAAAAGTGAAGGGGAGAGAGGCAGCCCTCGGTGCAGAACGGAGGCAGGAGGTGATGTACTTTGAAATTTCACTAGGGGAAGATGAAGGCCCCACTACACTCTAGGAGCCTCACAGAAGTGCTTTCTCTTGCAGCAATGATGAAGGAATCGAAACTGACTAACTTCCAGCAGCGCCACATCATGGACGCCATAAAAAGTAAGAGGTCCCAAGAGTCGGGAGGCTGAGGCAGGAGGATTGCTACAAGTTCGAGGCCAACCTGGGCTACAAAGTGAGTTCAAGGCCAGCCTGAACTGCATAGAGAAATCTTGTCTCAGAAAGACAAAAAAATAAAAATAAGTTAGAGACAGCTGGTCAGCAGAGGTTCCCTGGCAGGGGGATCAAGCCATAGTTTTTATGCTCTTTCATGTTTTTTTGTTTTTGTTTTTGTTTTTTTATACAGGGGAGCAAACTTACAACCTTGCACTTGCCAGGCAGGTGCTTGTGCTGCTGAGATATATTCCCAGCCCCGTGTACTCTTCCATGTTAAGAGGGAGAGAGAACATTTTTTTATTTTATTATTTATTTATTTATCTATCTATTTTTGGTATCAGGAATTGAATTTAGGACCTTGTGTTTGCCAGGCAGGCACTTGTGCCAACTGAGCTATATCCCCAGCCCTAGGACATCATTTGAAAGACAGGCAAAAAAAAAAACAAAAAAAAACAGTACACCAAGTATTTCTGGCCTTTAGACTTTGTGAGGCCTTTGCTTTTTCTGCTCAGGATCCCGGCATGATAAGCTCCTGCAGCCAGGCTCTGGCTGAACTTCCTGAGGAATCTGAGCCCAGTCCAGACTCCCCCAAGCTACCCCCCAAATAGTCTCAGTGCTGTGGGGCCTGCAGTCTGACCCTCCCTGACATAAACACATGAGTCCTCCAATGGCAGCGTGTGTGTGACTCACAGTTTTATTCAGCCACAGCTTAGCTCTCAGAAACAAGATGAGTGGCTGAACGTCGCTCAGGACAAATGTGCAAAGCCTTTCCACAGCTCCCCCTCGCCACGCTTTGTGTTATTTACTGTTTATTTATTTGGTACAAGAAATCGAACTCAGGGCCTCAAGCTTCCCAGGCAGGCACTGCGCTTTCAACATTTAGTGGATCAGGACAGAGAGCTCTGGGGCTGCCTTCAAGAGAGACGCTGCAGGCTGCGTGTAGTGGCACATTGTAATCCTGGCTACTCAAGAGCCTGAGGCAGATGGCCCTGAAGCAAGGCCAGCAGATGGTGTAGCTGCTGGTTTCAAACAGGAGCCTAAAGAGAATTCTTTCTGTGGTCTGTTGGCCATTTCAGAACTTTGGAAATGGAATGGCGAATTCATCAGAAAGAAATAGCATGTGAGTGTGGCGGACTTTAGGGGGCCTGCAGGGGAGAGACCCTGGCGCCTCGCGACCTGCACCGTGCGGTTGACTTGGGGTGCCGGGAGAACAAGAGCTCCTCCCCTCTCTGGGGGGCGGCTGTGAGTGTGGCAGACTTTCGGTGGCCTGAAGGAGAGAGACCCTGGTGTGTCGGGACCTGTGCCGTGTGGTTGACTTGGGGTGCAGGGAGAACGGGGAACTCTTCCCGTCTCTGGGGGACGACTGTGACCCTGCCTGCGTGTGGGCTGAGAATCAGACATTTCGTGTCGTCCTGTCCCCCGTCCCGTGTCCCCCCTCCCCCTCCCCCCTGCCTAGCAAGTGGGAGCCAGTGAACTACACATCTTGTGAAAGGATTGGCTATGTTATTTAGTATTAGCTCTCCATATGCAAAGATAAGGACAACCATTTGGAAGAAACCAAAGACAATATGACAGATAGTGAAGATCTCTGGTTGTCTAGCTTTGAAATTTATGCTTTCTTATGTCGCATTATGTTCTGTTTTGTTGTGTTTAATTTTACTCCCTTTAAAAAAAAAAGCAAAAAAAAAAAAAAAAAGCCTGAGGCAGGAAGGTTCCAAGTTCTAGGCCAGCCTAGGCAATTTAGCAAGACCTTGCCTCAAAATGAACAAATACATTTAAAAAAGGTTGAGGATTTAACTCAGAGGTAAAGCACTTGCCTAGTATGTTTAATCTCATGCATAGAGAGATAGAGACAGATGGAGAGACAGAGACAGAGAGAGACAGAGACAGAGACAGAGA